>CM052543.1:146675747-146714673 GCA_028533065.1 Trachops cirrhosus
CTCCCCCTCTATAGTCAGTAAACAAAGACCCAGGCTGGGCCTCCTCTCAGTTGTCCATCAGTCAGCACAGTGTGTCCCCACGTGACCGGAATCCACTAACACATGTTGAATTAAGAGAGATGCGGGGTAATAAGGAGTATTTTCCTGTAACTGATGCATTTTTATACAAATTAAACCCTGGACCATTATGGGTTTAGAAATTTTTTAAGAAGAAACAGAAAACCTTGTTGTTATTCTTCATTTCTTTAAACCTCGGTGAGGAAGAAACATGCCCAGCACCGATGAAGTCCACAGCAGCTCGGCCGCCGTCCACCCACTGTGCGCCCCTGCCCCGGCCGGTGGGCCGCCTGGGGACGGAGGGGAATCAGCACGGCCCATTCTCCCCTGGAGCCATCCCGGAGCCGTGCCGGGCAGTCCTACCGTAACAGGCTGTGCGAAGACAAGCCAGAGGTATTCCCACCGAGAACCTTTGTCCTCTCCGTAACCGTGCCGCAAGCCAAGGACAGGACAGAAGACCTTCCAGCGGCCGAGCAGGGACAGGGCAAATGTTTGTGACGCCAGTCTCCCCTCGGTGTGCCGCGTCCCGTCTGCTGGCGTCCCCCGCCTCCTCAAGGGCAGCGCAGTTTCCTCGCTTGAGTATCATTTTTGGAAATTCCGGTGGAAAATAAGCCCGATCCTGATGCGTTTTGGGTGCTTCCGAAAGAGTTTTTTGCTGCCTCTGTGGGAGCGTGCGTGCCTCTCCCCGCACTGAACCCGACCAAGGCTGTGCTTCCGGAACGATAACGATCTATTTCTCTCCTCACACGACTGCGCCCCAGCGACCCCGTCTGACCCCGCTGAAATTGACTTTGTTGTTGAACCCCGGGCTAGTGCAAATGAATCTTAGATCCATAAAAGATCAGGGAAGCAAGACAGGGAGTACAAAGACCTCAAGTACTGGGGGGAAAATTAGTTCTGGAGAAGGCATTTTAAGTTTGGCAAGATGAATGGTCACGATGACTGGCTTTGATAGGACGTCTGCAGGAAGGGGGAGGAGAGCCGGCCGCTGGGAGCAAGGCTGTGATTTAATAGCCTCCTTTCCTGCCCAGTCCTGCAGGAGTGTCTGCCCGCTCCCGACAGCTGATGGAAAGCCCACAGGTTCGCTGGGGTCCCGGCGCGGGGCAAGCTGAGACCCATCTCTCCCCCAGCTCCCGAGGCGCCTGCACAGAGAGGCGAGGCTTCTGCTCCTTCTCGTGGTAAAATAGAAACTCGGTCATTTTGCTAAGCGGACCCCTGACCCCCAGGTGGGGCTGGCTACCGCTGTTTATGGATAACACCTACGTTCACCCCCTTTTAGAGGAAAGCTGTCTTGTGCTGGGATAATTTTCCAACGTTTTCTTTCCCTCATAAGGAAGTATGGCTGGGTTTCCTAACAGCTGAAACAGGACCCTCTCCGCGCGGGGCCCCTCGCCCCAACCTAAGATGCAGCCCCCGGAGCTCCAGCCACGCGGTCTCCGGTCCCCACAAAGACACTGTGCGGTTCTCACGGTTCCCGGACACACGGTTCCCGGACACACGGACCTCATGTCTGGAGGCCTGCCTGCGGGGCCTCCTCAGACAGCACACTGTTCGGGGGGCTGTGGGGGCGGGTGCTCGGGGTCCTGCTGTCTGTGGGGAGGTGCTGACACCCCCGATCCCCGCGTCCCCGTGAATGCATGAGCAGTCAGACTCCCAGAATTCCTGGCTCCGACACGCCGTGATTGGAGCTTCGAATTCTGAAGTCATGTCCCAGCCAGACAGAGCCAGGGCCCCCCCCCCGCCCCGGTCCCCCCACATCCCACCTTCACACAGAGGCCACTGTCCTTGTACTTTACTTCCACCCCAACAATTTTCATTAAAAAATCACTTTTCAAGAACTTTTTGGTTATACTAATGCTGTGTTAGAATTAAAATGTGATAATCCTGGGGTTTTAAAAAAGTGATTTTAAACTTATTTGTTTCATAATCATGTTTGGCTGCAAAATAATAGTGTTTTAACACTTCTTTTAAAAACCAATACATTTATTTTAATTGAAAACAAAATAAAATACTATGTGTAAATGTTTAATGTACTATTATCAACTAAAGACAAGAATTTTCGTTGGGTATGTGTGTGTGTACAATATGACATAGTTGAAATCACAGCATACCTGTTCTTTTCCTGGAATAAAATGTTATCATTTATTTTTTTAAAGATTTTCTTTATTCATTTTTAAAGAGAAGGGAAGGGAGGGAGAAAAAGAGGGAGAGAAACATCAATGTGTGGTTTCCTCTCACACCCCCCCAACTGGGGACCTGGCCTGCAACCCAGGCATGTACCCTGACTGGGAGTCGAACCTGCGACCCTTTGGTTTGCAGGCCGGTGCTCAATCCACTGAGCCACACCAGCCAGGGCAAAGTGTTATAATTTCTATTATTTTATATTAATTTTATAATTATAATTTATTACAATATTTTTGTTAGTATTTATAGTATTGGAAGAACATATCCATTACATATATTCATATTTCTCTTAAATGATTAGCTTTAATAAATTACCAGCTTAATGAATAGATTGGAGAAGTGTAAAAATGTGCATGATTCCTGCTGTGTTGACATTTTCTTTTCAAAGGAGTTACCCCAGTTTGCACAGTCACCAACAAAGCCCGCCCACTCTGCACGCCTGTGCACACGTGTCCACACGTGACCAAATTGCATCCATTCATATCGACCCTAAAAAGTAAGGTTTGCGGTACCTTCTGACGTCTCACACGTAAGGCCGGCGGAGTCACAATTTCAGGGATCGTTGCTCTGTTCCCTCTGACACCCGTGAAAAGTCGTGCACACGGAGACGCTCACTGAGACTGGGGAGAAGCTGAAATAAAACCCACGGTTCGTGGCCAGGCGGTGCCGTGGTATTCTTACTCAAAGAAGTGTGACGTTGTGTCCATAAAACCAAACACAGCCTCTTACTCTAAACTGCGTGGGTGGATTCGTTTATGTGTCTAAATGGGCTGCATGTTAAGTTCACCCTAAGAGTATCTGAAAAGAATGAAGTGAAAATACATGGATTTCAGAGGCACATTGTAACTGCTAGGAAGTAGAGTGTGAAAATAGAACCCACTGAAGAAAAAAAGTATTCTGTGGGCTCCCGGAATTCTGCAAAAAGGACCTTGAATTACCAAAAGTTCTTTCTGTCTAAGAGCAGTCTCTGGATCAAACGTCAGATTGACCCGATTCATTGGAGATACTTCTCTTCCCCTGAAACTGAAGTCTTTCAAAAACAGCTAAAGACTTAAGGACCATTCTTTAATCCAGAAGAACAGTAGCCACAAACTAGACAAACCCACCCGCCCGTGCGTGAAGATCAGCGTGCACGTCCTTGACCTGCAGACGTGAAATCCGGTTCGGCTGCGCTGCTCGGGCCTCAGCCTCCTCCACCGTTTCTCTAAGAATCCGAAGCTCCAGCCAGCACTTCCTCACAACAAGGGGGTGTCAACCGGGCGTCGAACTGGAGGTTCTCCTCGAGGAAATTCTGGGGTGAAACGCTAAGCGAGCTCTAGGGGTTGCTCGGAAGGGTCTGGCGTTTGAGCAGAGTGGGCCCGGGGACGCTAAGGCCAGTCGGCGGACAATCGTCCCGTCTGTCTTTCTGAGTGAGCAAAGCCAGCCACGCCGACAGCCTCACCTGCCACACTCTTGATTCAGTGCGACTTTCCACCTGCACCGGGAAAGATGAATTCTACCTCAGCGCGAAGCAATTCTCGTGAATCCAAGCTATCTAAAGATAAGCTCCGAAGGTGCGATTGGTTACTCTCTGCGTGCTGATCGGTACAAAACGCTGGGGATCGATAATGCGGTGCTTGCTGGTTGCACCCGCCAAGCAGGTTGAGTCCACTTGGTCCCACACTAATCCTTCAGAGACGATCGATACGGTGATTACGAGACAGAAGGAAAAACGAGGAAGAGGAAGTCATCACAATTGATCGTGAACGATGTCTTTCTGGCATCTCTGGCACCTTTCCCGAAATAATCGCAGCTGGTGCTTCTGCGTTGTGCTGCAGTCTGTGGGTTTAGTGTGTAAATCGGATGGTTATCTAACTGGGCTTTGATTCTTTCAAAAATGGCTAAATTTCTCGTCTCTCCCTCGCAGTGTGCTTGGGAGTGCTAATACGTGAGACAAGTGGCCAGGGTACAATTAGAGAATCGAGCACACGTCACATTTGACCTTGGGAAGAGGAGGTCTGTGTGTCAGTCAAGTTCTGTTTACCCTCGCTATTAAGGCCAAACGAATGAAATGCCTTAACAAGGAAAAAGGAAAAGAAGGGGCCATTGTAATCCTAAGAAGGTCCACAGAATTAAATTCACACATATCCACATCACCCTTAGAAGTACAGGGTTTCGGTTGGCATTGATGGATGATGTATCTGGGGAAGATCCATTTCTGTCGCTCTGCCGCCGACCTGCAGGTCTACCTCGGAGAACTGCTTTTTCCCAGCTCCCAGTGAATAGGTAAGTTACTTCGCGGAAACACACAAGGCTCTCTCGGAACTGCCTGGGGCCTGGAAGCGCCGTGGCGTTCGTGCCCGCCAGTCTGCGTGGAAGGCACAGAACACGGCCATCTCAGAGCGCACCCACACACACCTCAGTGTAACAGGCCCTGCTCTGGGGCTAGGGACTCACTGACTCCGGGGGACCCGTTTCCAGGCTCTGACTCCATGATTTAAGGAAGACAGACAAGCGCAAGGGAAGAGAATCAAAGACTTGAGTCCCAAAGGAATGGTCTAGCCTGACGCCCAGGACAGGGAGGACTGGAAACGGGGGCGTGGTGGCCGCTGGGCTTGGGCTCAAGGGGCACGATCTCCCCCGACTCCCCTCAATCACCCACCGGCCCAGCCCACACGCAGGACTCTACCTCCCTCCGCCAGAGCTTCCCCATGACTGCGAAGGCCTGTCTCAGCGCCCTCGTCCCTAGCACGTGGTTACTGACACGCCCACCGCGTAGGACGACGGTGAGAAGGCAGCGGGACGCCGCGTACAGAGGGCTGACCGCAGCAGCCCGCCCAGAGCACAGCGGGCACAGAGCCGGAACTGCGTGCACGTGAGCTGTTGTGATCGTCACCGTTAGTGCCATCGCCACTGCGTCTTTGAGGAGTCCCGGTCAGGTGCACTGCGGGGTTTCCCTCTACTGGAAACTATAAATTTGCATTTGTCTTTTTCTCTTCGCGCTTGCCCTGGGTTTGGTTTTGTGCCTGTTTAATTCTGTGGGCAGGTTCATCAGTGTCCAGGAACCTTATGTCCATTGATGAAGTGACACATGTATCAGTGTGTAATGGACTTCTGTGCCTCTGAAAAAGTAGTGTCTCTGAAATTGGCTTTGTCACATATTAATACTTTTCCAAGTACCATTAGTGCGTTGCCCTCTTTCCGGCCAACTTTGTGTGACCCGGCGTCCTCTTTGTAAGACGTGCCCTTCCCGGAAGCAGCAGGAGCTGGGTCTCACTTTGTTACCCAAACTGAGGATCTGTGTCCTTCAACTCAGTGCTGGGTCCCACGACATTTCTGTAATTCTTAATGTGCCTAGATTTAAACCTTCCGTGTTCCTACTTTTTTCTTATTTCTATTCTTGTTTCCTTTATCATCTTTTCTGCCCTGCTGGTTATTTTTGATTCCTATTTCTGTTGGCTTCTCATCCATAACTATTACGTTAGTATCTGCATGTGTCCACTAGAAATCCTTACAGAAATTCTCTTCGTTCTAGGACATGAACCCAGAGGTCAGGGATGGAGAGGATCTGAGCGGCGAATAGAGAACACCCTCCGTCCCGTCCGCGTGTCCTCTCGCCAAAGGCCGGGCTCCTTGGAACAAGCGTGCATGTGTGACCTCCAGAGGCCACAGCGTCCCACGTGCCAAGTCAGGAACGGCCGGCTGGCCCTTCCCACGGGTTTCCGGAAGTTGGATGTTAATAGACACAGATGCCACTGGAGGCTGTTTGTACACGAGGGTGGAGGCTATTTGCACACGTGGGTGGAGGCTATTTGCACACGTGGATGGAGGCTGTTTGAACATGTGGGTGGAGGCTATTTGCACACATGGATGGAGGCTGTTCGCACACGTGGGTGGAAGTGTGGAAACCTCCAGGAGACAGGGGTCCCAGGAGACCTACTGGTGTGCCTGTGTGTGAAAGGGCCTTCCACAGCACAGATGTGCCGAAGAATCGGAGACCGGGATGGAAGTGTCTTCATGGCTTCCTGCTTCACCAGAGCCGTCCCATCCACCTTCTTAAAAGTAGGAAGAGGACCAATTTCCACCTGTCACTCTCCAACAATGGAAGTGTGATTAGGTCGATTTTCCTCATATAAAGGGAAGAAGAAATGCTAAGATCATAGAACATACCAGGTATTTTAAGTTAGTAAATTGGCTTTCTATTTCCTGGTGACCAAGAACAAAACAGACAGCATGTTCACTTACAAAGTTCTTCTTTTCTGACCAAGTCAAGAAAGCAAATTCTTGAGAACATGGAAATGCCCGTATCGAGACAAAACCTTCAAGGCATCGATCACGTACTGTTTTTACGAAGGGGCAATAAAGCGCCACCTGTAAGCACAATCACACCCACAAGCACACCCCGCAGCGCGCCCTTCAGTGGAGCCCCGGGGCAGGTGAGCGCACAGCCCGGCCTCCCGTGGCGGAAACTCAGATCTCCAGACCCAGTTCCACTTGTTTCCTCGTTCAGAAAACGTTGCTTAACCGTTCTTCGCCTGATTTTAAAACAGGTCCTGGATGAACCATACAAGGACTCACCCTTCCTTATTCCGTTACTTAACAAACAGTTTCCGAGTGCTTGCACTTTCCAGACCTGGAGCCTCCACTCCCACCTGTGGGGAGGCAGATGGGAGGTGGTCGTTAGGGAGAGTGCTGAGCCTCAAAACAAGGGTAAACGGTGTGTGTTGTGGGGACAGAGGACAAATTTGCACACCAGTCCTGCCGGCTCAGGACACACTTCTCAGAGGGACGTCCCCTGCGTTGAGCAGCAGAGAAACGGGGAGACAGGTGCAGAGGTGATTCCAGACAGAGGTGTCGTGTCCAAAGGCCTGGAAGACTGAAAAAATCAGAAAAGCTGAAGTGTGGAGGTTCCGGGGCGGGGGGCCCGCAGTGCTGAGGGCTGGGGTAGCAGGATGAGCAGGAGCTAGAAGGTCCAGACCCGCAGAGAGCACCAGGGGCGGTGCCTGGGCACCCGCCGCTCCAAGCGGTCCAGGAGTCGTTGGGCCTGGACGGGTTTGCGGCCGCGGTGGCACCACCGTCACGCACCGAGACAGGAAACCAGACGGCGGAGCAGAGGTCCTGACCTCCAGAGACGCATAGTTGTAAATTACAGGCGTTTTTCCTTCAACTGTCACTCACTGGAGAGGCCACTTGGACTGACAACCAGTGGGCACGTTTGGGTTCTGTTTTTACGAGGACGCATTCCTACGAAGTCTGAGACTCCGACATCCGCTCGCAGGCGTCTGATAATCTGAGGAATCCGAGAAATCTGGAGTGACCGGTTTCACAGGCAGAGCCGGACACGTCCATCCCTGAGCCCGTCTGGAGTTAGGGGTGCGCATCGCTCCCCGGAGGCCCCCTCCCTCCGGCCCCTCCGCACCGAGGCCTCCAGACGCAGCCACCTGAGCGGGCCGTGCCTGCGGCGCCGCAGGGATTCCTGTCCCCTCATCAGTCCCGCCCCCACTGACTCTGTCACTTCTGCACACACGACGACTTCTGGCCTGAAATATGGGCACACTCCTATTTAATTGTGCCCTGTGTGTGCACATGCGTGGGTGTGATAAGTCTGTGCGAGACTCTGAGAGGATAGGAAACGCTCTCTCACTTCTGCCTCACTATGGGGACGCTTCAGCCGGACGCAGCCTGTCCCCGTCACCAAACCTTTCTCAGGGGCCCACGCAGGCAGACACCGCGGACGAGAGACACTGAACGCGATCCCCATCTCCAGCCCAGTGAGGGTCCCTTCCCACCACTGCCGCCTCGTGCTTCGGAGCGGAGAGTCGATGTATACTTGAGAACCCCAGGAACCTCCGGAGGCCGCCAGCAGGCAGGGCGACGTTGCCTCTCTCCCTACGCGGGGGTGCCAGGAGGAGGGCGGGGTGCCGCGGTGGGCCGCTCCGGCCCCAACGCGGTGCGGTGCAGAGGGCGCTGCAGCTGCGTGCTGCCTCGGTCCGGTCTCCGTATATGAAACCGAGGGCGTGAAGGGCGTCAGCAACAAGGACCACTCCGTCTCTGAACGTGGTGGGGGAGCAGGGGGCAGCTTCGGGGGTTCTCGGCCCTACATCTCTGACTTTGGAGAGCGACACGGTGCGGACACACGGCGGCGTCCTGGGGTCTGCACCAAGGAGCAAGTCTCCCTGCGCGGAAGGACAGGCAGGAGCCGGCTCTCCACGTATCCATCCGCCTCCAAATAGGGTATCGCTCGGGCCCGACGCTAGAGCTCGAGGGGCTTCTCACTCTGCGTGCTCAGGGTGGGAGCGTTCTGTGCCGTTGGTTCTGCGGCGTTTCGGTGAGAAGGCAGGCGCAGATGCGTTGCCGGCCGCCGGGAGACGTCCCCCGGACCCTGCCGCCCAAATGTGAGGGTGTGAGTGCTAGTTCGTTTACTGCAAGTTAGTGATGGGAAACAGTATTCCATAAAGTTAGCAAACGCATGCAGTTCCATCAAAAACGCTTCAAATATTCATGCACGAGTCATAAGCTTTTCTTTAAAAACTATCATGACACCTCTAGGGAACGAATAACATTTTCTGCATGCCTCCGGGCCCCTAATTTCTTAATCAATCCCCGTGTGGAGCTAACACGATGAGTTCAGGACTAACAGGGAGGAAGCGTATTACTGAGGCCGGACGCTCACCCAGCTGCACCGTCCGACGGGCTTCCCGTCCGAGAGGAGCCGCAGAACTCCCAG
Organism: Trachops cirrhosus; assembly: GCA_028533065.1. NCBI lineage: Eukaryota > Metazoa > Chordata > Mammalia > Chiroptera > Phyllostomidae > Trachops > Trachops cirrhosus. Next base: position 146,684,695 of record CM052543.1, read on the forward strand.
GGAGAGAGCACAGCTGCCTGAGTGGAGCCCCTCGGGGCCCAAGGCGCCCCTCCGGCCACAGGCGCACAGGTTCGGGGCTGACGCGTTCCCGCTCGGACCGAAAAGACAAGGCCCCTCACTGCAGGTTCTCCGATCACTCCGCGTTACTCCAGCGCTTCTCCGGGGCTAAATCTCACCCACAGTGACGCGCAGGCCTACTAGGTCCCATCTGGGCCAGGGACACGGCAGAGACGCGAGATTTTGGAAACTCCCGTGTAAGAGATCTGGGAGAACCGTGGCTGCTTTCGTCCTCGGGAGGGTGAACGGGACCCCTCTGGGCTCGGCAGGGCTGCGCCATCACCACGGGTGTCCCCGGGCCTTTCCCATGGGTCCCTGCGCCTTTCTCACGGGTCCCCGTGCACTGAGGAGGTGAACTAAGCACATTCTGATGTGACAGAGAAGTCAGGTAAGCAGCGCATCCGGCCGGGTCCTCCAGAGAGACAGACCCGCCGGCCCTGTGTCCCCACGTGTGTGCGTGTCTATATTTGAGGAGCTGTACCTCAGGAACTGGCTCACACACTCACGAAGGGCAACGAGCCCACGACCTGCCACCTGCAGGCTGGGACCCCAGAAGGCTGGTGATGTCACTCAGTCCGAGACCAGAGGCCCGGGAACTGGGAGCACCCAAGTCCAAGGGCAGAAGACGGGTGACCCGGCTCCAGCAGAGAAAGAGCAAAGTCACGGGTCCTCTGCCATGCTGTCCTACTCCGGCCGCCCCCCACCCCGGACTGGACGACACCCACCCACCCTGGGGAGGGCCTCTTCTTTACTGAGCCTCCCATTCAAAGCCTCGTCTCTTCCGGAAACATCCCGCAGACACACCCAGAGATCACGTGTCGCCAGCCACCTCGGCGAGCCCAGGCAGGCCGACACAGAATTCACCACCACGGATAATAATTCCCCTTTTCTACTGGAGATAATATTCAAGATGGGGCTGGGAGCTATTTTAAGAGGCTTGAGATGGTGAGCAAGCGGGAAGAGCCCACCCGGACGGTCAGCGCCCGCCTCACCCACACCTCACTTCTTCGGGCTTCGAAGGAGGGAAAGAAACCCGTTCCTGGCTGAGACTGTGATACGTCAGTGACCGAAAGGGAAAGGATACCTATCGAAGAAAGAAGCATCGCCCTTTTCATGTTCACTCACTCGTTCATTCTGCTCGTGTTGAGCATCCACCCTGCGTCAGGCATGGGAGATCGTAAAACATGTTTTTGCCCTGAACTGTCGTTGTGTCCTAAGTAACGGACCCAGTAGAATCTCTCTATGTCGGTGCGGCCAGCCGGTTAGCACCGGCGTGACGGCGTTTGACTGGGAACAGAACGTCTGTGACCTGGCGTGTGGCTCACTCCGTGCTCTGGGGCACCACGTGCCCTCCCGTCTCGGACACCGCGGGCCGCGGCGGGGCGGCAGGAGTGCTGCAGACAGTCGGCGACGCCCCGCGCACCAGACATTCCCCGGAGTCCCTTGGAAAAGTCCAGTGGTTGCAGGAACTGAGATCTTACTGTTGAAACGTTGCTCATCTCAGGAAGGAAACACAAGCACGTACCATCCCCCCGCCCTGGCAAAAGTGAAGAAATAAGGAAAGACAAGCCAGGTTCAGTTTCATCCGCTTATCTGTTCCGGCTGCCCGTGCCGGGCGGGCGCCAGGTGCTGGTCTGCGGGCCCATCTTGGAGCAGAGACGGCGGGGGCTGGACTGTCCAGGCTTGGGCGCTGCCCTTCCTTCCCCATGGGGTGACCTTGGGCACGTTACTGGGCCTTCATGCACCTCGGTGACATCATTTATGAAGTGGTGACAACGGTACTTGCCAGCCAGGGTTGCTGTGGGACCAGGTGGGCTAACCCTCAGAGAGGGTCCAGGACAGAGGCCAGGTGTCGGGAGAGCTGGCTGGACAGACATGCAGCCACACTGAGACCGGATGGAGGTCAGGAGGACAGCTGGAAAACAGGTGAGCAGGTGCGAGCACGCGGAGAGCGAGCGCGTGCGTGGGGCCCGGGTGAGGAGCTGCAGGGCCCGAGCCAGACCTGGAGAAATGCCTTCCGCCTTCTGCGGCAGCGCCTCCCCGGTGTCTGCAGCCTGCTTGGGAGGCGCGCTGTCCCTGGCGGTGGACGCGGCACCTGTGGACCCCCTTCAGGGCCTGGCAGACAGCACAGCTGCGCTGCAGAGCTGGGAGGACCCACCTTCTGTTCCCTCTCTGGAACGGCCACCGCGCCCACGGGTGGGTCTCGCTGGCTCCTCAGACCTGCGCCCGAGTCACTCCCCGTGGCAACTCGGGCCTCACTGCTGCCGCTGCAGCTTCTCACACTGCCTGGCCTCCTCCTCCCTCCCTGCACTGGTCAAACTCCCGCCACCTCCTCCCTGAGAGCGAGGTGCATCTGGGCTGACAGTCTCCGCCACCGCCCACCAAAGGTGCACGTGAGATACTCGTCAGAGTGGTTGGCACTCCCTCAAAGTCAAGACTAAATTTATGTTAATTCGGTCATCCAGCGACTACCCCATCATGGGCTTCTTTTGTAGTTAGCACGCCGCGCCCAGACAGCTGGGCTTCATCCCGGTTCCTGAAAGACGGCCACCCCAGGGAGCTCGGTGTCCTTCCCAGGGGGCACTGACCGTCACCACCGCACGGGAGCGTAGAGCCCGAGGTTGGTAAATGACTTTCTCGTTTAGCATTCTTTCTGTGCATAAAAGTTGCCAATGCTGCTGACCTATTGGACCGGCTGCTGCTGTGAGCAGACTTTCATGCCCCCAGCTGTGGCCGCAGCACTGCGATGTTTTTGGTGCAGAAATTAATCAGAAGATCAGCTGAGAAAGTGAAAGCACGGGAAAATGACCGGCATATTTCACCAGTGAACAAGAAAGCCACCTGATTCTCCAGGCGGGTAGCCGGTGGCTGCTGTGTTCTGCGCGCACATCCCTTCTCTCCACGCTGGCACAGCTCTGCCCTGGAGTCGCAGCTTTGCGGAGATGGAGCCGGCATTAATTTTTTGGCACCAAGTTTAATTCAAAAGGATTTAGTCGGTATATTCACAGATTTTAAACCAATCCAATCGCGAGCCAATTCCTGCATTAATTTTCCAGCTAACTTAATTATACAGCCCCGAGCTCTAACTCCTCATCAATTAGCCGAGCGGCGGAGCCTGGATCCGCATTCCTCGGCACGTTAATGAGCACCCGCGCTGCAGGGGGAACGGCTTCCCTGCGGCCTCCGGGCTGAGAATCCGGCCGGCAGCCGATGTGGGTTTAGCGATATGCAGCTTAAAAACACATGAATCCTCGAATTAGTTTTAAAAGCGGTGCTGGCCGACCAGATGAGACGGCAAAGAGGGTGCTCAATCAGCAAGAAAACGAGGGTGCTGGCGACGGAGGGCTGAGTGCCACGAAGCTTAAAAACAGGACAAGAAACAACGGATTCCACCCACACGTGGGATATCAGACAAAAAGCAAGAGCGAGCAAGCAAACACAGGTGCATACACAGACTGCAGAGCGGTGGCTCCTGGAGGGGGGGATCGGCAAGGGGGCCACATCCGTGGTGCTGCTGAGAGGAGACCAGACTTTGGGTGACGAGCACATGGCAGATTGGACAGACGTCATTATATAATGTTGACATTGTATGATGGTGTCAAGACCCGAAACTCATATAATGTTGTTAACCAGCGTTACCCCAATGCATTTAACTTAAATCATTATATTAAAGAAAGAAGTCACAGAGGAGAGGTTTCCAGCAGAAGCAGAGGGCCCCCAGGACCCAATCAGGAAAGGCCACCCCACCCCGCCCCGTCCCCCCACCCAGGGGCCAGTGCCTTTGGGGGCGACCTAGAGTTCAGCCTACTAACCTCCGGCGCCGTTCCAGCCCCCAGCTTCCATGTCTGTCCCTCGGAGCTTCCCCCACAAAACAACTCCGCGAGGATGCAACTCTGCGTCGGGCCAGGGAGAAAGAGGAAAGTTGGAGGCCAGGAGATTCCCTCAGTTGCTTTCAGCACAGCGAGGCGGCAGGGCGCGACTGGGCAGGTTGGGCGTCTTCCAGGGTGAAACCCGCAGACGCCGGCCTCGAGTCCGGTTTAGCGTGGAGGCCCGTGGCCTGCAGTTCCGAAGGACGGGAGAGAAACGAGTTTGGGAAGGAGTGCAGGTCGATTTCAGCACGCACCAAGTAAACGCGGGTGCACACCGGTGTCCCCAGCCGCCCAGCCCTTCAGGTCAACGCCAAAACTGACACGTCAACATTAAACTGACGTCGCGCCCACAGAGTTCCGACGCACTTCCCAGACCACAACATCTTACCCTCCCATCGCCCGGCGTGACGGACGGAGGCGTCTGCAAAACAGCCAGAAAAGCCTGCTCTACAAACTCTCCTCCCCCTTCTTTCTCCTCCTCCTGTTGAAACCCAGTAATGACAAAAGGAGAAAGCAATAAGGAACTATGTTCTGTACTTATTCCCTGAAGTACATATCTGTTCATTTTTAATTTAGCGTCAGAAGTAAACCTTCAGTCCTCCCCGAGAAGCGGGCTGGTGGACGTGATGCCGGGTCCCCACACCCTCCGCGGGGACATCTTGCCTGCGGGACTCGAGAGGACTGTCACCCCCATTGTCTCCCCTAACGAAACTCAAATCGCCCTTGGTCCCACTTCCGCAAAGGACCTGGCCCTTTATCTTTGGGAAACCTCTTCCTTCCTCCGCCCGCCCACCCTCATCACCCTCATCCCAAATAACCTTAAGGCTTGACGACATGAGAAGTTGTTCCTTCTCACACGGAAGAGAAAGGCTAAATTGAGACATTCCCCTGATGGTTCCGTGAGACTGGGGAGTAATTCCGCCTGATCCGGAGCCTCTGAGACGACGTCTCAGGTTTTGTGACGCCCACGCGGTGTGTCTGTCAGGACCTCCAAGTCTGCCCGCGGCGCCCTCTTTCCTTCTGCTGCCCTTGGCCCCGACCATCCCCGGAGCAGCCCTGGGGAGCCTGCGTTCCGCTGGAGGTGAGCAGGCGGCTGTTCCTAGGGGACAAAACCGGGGCTGCACGCCTACTTACTTCTCACCGGTGTTCTCAGATGGGGTCTTGAACCCTCACCCCGACGGGAGGAGGCCGGGCCCCCAGACGCTGGACTGGGTCCCGGGGAGTCCGTCTGGGCCCCGAACACTGGGGCGGCCGTGACCTAGTGACCTAGCTCATGCCTCCTCACTCCGTTTCTTCCTTACATTTCCAGGCGTCCTTTGCAAACCAGCCCTCACTTTATACCTCAGCCACTGCCTTCCACCCCCCTCTGAACTCGTGGTCCAGGGAAGGCGTTCACACAGAAGTGTGAATTGTGTGGGGGTTCAAACAATATAGTATCAAATCAAAATGTCCGGAAATACAGTCGGTGGGCTATGGGGGCCTCGGTTTTTCGCCCGCCTTTTACTTTATAACTCTTCCATAAGAAACACAAATGATTTTACTATGGACTGCACAAACCTTATTTTTTAAAAGGTTCCTATTTTACAGAGCAAATTTGGTAGTTTATCGGTAGGACCGACCCCAATGAAAAGCTGAGAACACTGTTTTACACTGAGAAATGATTGGGATCTGATGTTCTATGTAAATAACGGAAGTGTATGAAACTCGCAGCCATTCGAATGCGTCGGCGGGTAGGGTTACGGAGGGGCGACGGGAAGCATCGGAAGGACCTGCCCGTAGGTTTCTGCCACGTCCTGTCCGCGCCGTCCGCTCCCTCCACTTCCCTTGTCTGTCAGGGGCAGTTGTTAAGTCACCACGAGCTAATTGCGCCAAGCCAGTGACTCAAAGACATCACGTGAGCGAAGGGACAGCCAGGGGCCTGGCGTGTCCTAACCCCCGAGTACGGAAGCTGTCGTGTGGTCAGAAACCCGCCGTGAGGGGGACGCCTTCACGGCGGTGGAGCGGCTGCGGGACGGGTGAGCGTGGTCTCCGTCTGGGTGTCAGAGCAGGGCGGATCTGGGGGCCGGGTCCTTCTGGGCTGGGACGCGCCTCGGAGATAACCCGGCGCCTGTGTGGGTGGGAGGGTGTGGGGGCGCCCTGCCCTCACCCCAGAACCTCCCTCCGGCTGCCTGGGGGACGGGCACGTGGAATTGGAGAGTTACTCCCGATTCATCTGCAGTTGCTGCGATGCGGTCTCGAGCTTAAGGGCACGGCCGGGCGGCACGGCGTGCCCTCGCGGTGGGTGCCGACGGCAGAAGGAGGAAACGGCTCTGCTCATCGCGACCCGGAATGTGCGGTAACACACGCGTATCCCCGGCCACAGGACACACAACGGCAGCGTGACGGGGGCCGCCAGCGCGTCTCACCCCTGACCCGGCGTTTCGTGTGCGTGTCTTCTCGTTCCGGAACACGCCAGCCCCTCTTTAAACGGCCGTGTATGGCAGAATGTAATGGCTTCCATCCACTATCCACTTCCACTAAAACCGTGCTTTTGAAAATGCTATTTTCCTCAGCCGAGGAATGACAAATGGCTTTGGAAAAGACCGTTTTAGACAAAGCCGAATTTAAATGAGGCCATGGGACACGCGATGTGTTCTGTCTGCAGAGGAATCGTCTGGTCCCACTGCGGGGACCGCGGGGAGGAACGGGCGTCTCCCACCCCCGGGAGGTCCGCCCTCACCGCCAGGCAGGGACCTCACCCACAGGTGCTGTCCCCGCCACGCCAGAAAGAGCCCTGCGTCCCATGGACGGGGTGCCGGGGGTGCGGTGCACGGGGGGAAGAAATTCTCAGTTTATTTTTACATACTTATCATTTGTTCTGTCTGACTGAAGGGAACAGCAGAGAGAACCGAAAATAGAACTTTGTTAATTAAGGTGATTGTTCGATATGCACCCGAAGGTGTTACCGCCAGAAGATACGACAGGAAAAGCAGGAGGAAATCCCTCACCGTGCTCAGCCCTGTCCCCATTCCTCCAGTCCTCCCCTCCGTGACCCTGGGGCCACGCAGCCACACGGCCGTCCCACACGGGAGTCCGAGAGTCTCCTCCGTGGGTTTTGCATGTTGACCGACCCCCAGCTAGACTGTCATTCCTGAGAAGTCAAGGAAAACGAACAGAAGGTGTTATTTAAAGACCAGTTGGGGGTCACGCAGAAGTCTGTACAGGAAATGGAAAACACTGTAGGGTCGTAACTAGGAAATCACGTCTTCAAACAAACTCAGGGCTTCAAAAAATGTTTTGGCAAAGAGCGTGGCGAGCCTCCAGGGGTGGATTTGTGGGGGAACAACAACAGACGCACCAGGGACGGCATTCCTCTAAGACCCCCCCAAACCATCAAGGTCGCAGACACAGCCCAGGGCTGCGATCCAGGAACCCCCCTTCGGAAACCAGAGACGTCCCCGGTGGGACGTGTTTAATCTTCCTCACGGGGCAGCGGCCCCAGCGGCCCCCCAGAAAAGCTTCTGATCCTGACGGGGCTGTGGGAGTGTCAGGCAGGTCAAGGCTGCAGGACGGTGTCCCACGTCACAGGAGGGGGCGGAACGCGCCTGGCTCCCTGCTCCTGGCAGGACGGGGGGCGGGGGTGGGGCCCCGGGCAGCGAGCGGACCGCAGGCCCCGCCGTCTGTCTTCCCGGTGCTGCACGTGAGCTTGCACACGGCGTCGCAGTCCAACCTCTCAAAGCCTGCGTGTCTGGCCACGCTCGCCGCGTATTAAAGACGAGGAGCCCGAGACTCCGGGACAGGCGGTGGCAGATTGCGCTCAGCGATGCCGCCTGGAGGATTTACATGCGCCATTTCCCTCCATCCTTCCTGCCCCTCACAACACAAGATGGCACAGATGATATCGGCGCTCGGAGAGACGAAACGTGTCTGCTTCTGTGATACACAAGTGGAAAAGTTGCCATTCGAGCCCCCGTGTGTCTGGTGGCAAACTCCGTAATCTCCTCATCAACACATTGTTTTCAACATACTTTAAAAATGCCTTTGCAGTGCCTTTGATGTTCGGCAGTCTGTGGAGTGATCAAAGTCCCATTGATTTATTGATAATAACTGTCAGAACAACTGATCTTGAGTAAGAATGAGTCACACTGCTTTGCTCATTAAAGGAGAATTCCTCTCTGGGCTGGAAATAAATTGCCTACCTAAAATGCAAAGTTGTGCACTCTTCTCTGTTTTTAGAGAAAGGGGAAGTAAGGGAGAATGAGAGGGAGAGAAACATCAGTGTGTGGTTGCCTCTCGTGCGCCCCCTGCTGGGGACCTGGCCCACAACCCAGGCGTGTGCCCTGACTGGGAATTGAACTGGCGACCTTACTGTTTGTAGGGCTCAACCCACTGAACCACACCAGCCAGCGCTTTCCATTATCTTAAACAGGGAAAGATTCAGCCCAACCTACGGAGTGTTCAATTTTCCTAATTTCTAAGAAGAGTCTCTCAGAACACCGGAAAGCCAGGCGATGTCACTCACAGTCAGAGGAGGTGGCAGGGACAAGCAGCCTGCCCGTCGAACACGTCACGTGCACAAAATACAGAACCAGCGGTGGGAATGTGTGAAGAATTTTATCAACAGCCTGAGCTTATTAAGGGAATGCTTTACATCTCGTTATCTCGAGAAAACAGAAGTCACCCTTCGGAAATTAACTTGCCTTTCCGTGCGCTGAGCGGCGTGTTTCTCCCGGAAAGGGGGAGGCCTGTGTCCTGTGTCCGCGCAGTCGTGGCGGGGGCCCCGCGCCGCCTGCCTGGCGGAGACGCCCGCGCTCCGGCTCTTTGTACTCAGAAATTATCGCCGCAGCGCCAGCTCCCGAAGAAAATACACTTGCTTCCTGGCACATCCCAAAGAGAGCGGTTGTAAAAATAATGTAAGGCGAAGCACTGACGGTAATGTTATGTAAATAAGCAGTGAGACACCGTGGGTTTGGCTGGGTTTCTTCCTCTCGGTTTCCTTAGCTCTGCGATTTTGTCTTGAAGTTTTTGTTTCTCTGGAGTTCCAGACAACCTCATTATTTCTTCTTGACTTTTCTCTTGCAGATGCAACAGCTGCCCGATATTGATAAACTCGAAGCAGGCTGGGCCGTGCTAAACGGACCGCAGATAGAAACTCGGAGCTGGCACCACTCCTGCCGCAAAAACCTTCCTCTTCGGTTTCCCTGGGGAGTGCGGCGTCCAGGAGTTGCACACAGGAACTGGCAAAGCATTTTTATCCTCACAGAAAAACCTCCCATTTAGTGCATGGTTGTCAAATTTGATCATTAATCAAGGTCTTAAAAAGGATTAACAATTAAATCATCAACATGAGTCTATAAAAAGATTCCTCAATAATGTCATTCATTTTTAAAGTTTTTCTTGCTTCTTTTATTTTCAGAAGAAATGCAGAAAACAGCCCCAGAGGCAAGTGCAGGGGGTGGGCTGAGGGGGGGGCATGGGCAGAGTTTCCGGGGAGGAGTTAGGGGAGGAGGAGCGGGCTCCCCCCAGTCTGTGGGCGGCGGTACGTGGACAGTGGGTCCCGGAGGGCTGAGCGCAGGACACCCACTGGGGGCAGGATCCGAAAGGCGCCTGAGGTCGGGGGAGCTCCCAGTGAATGGTCGGGGTCCTCACTCCCCACGCAGGTGCCGAGTGAGAACGAGACCGCGGACTCTTCCAGAACCTCACAGATCCACCCTTGGAGAGCTGCTGGAAACGAAAGGCAAATGGCCTTTGTAGCGAGGACAGGGCTCAAGCGTAAAGACACCCCTGACACTTCTCTGTCTGTTCGACCGCGCTGGGGAAATCTGTCCTCTGCTGAGCTTCACGGATGAGCTCGCTCACCCCGGGCCCGTCACCGTGAGATCAGACGGGACCCTGTTGTCCTGAAACCACCACGCCAGGCTGGCCAGGATTCTGGGAAGGCCGTGCGTGCTTGTGGCCCCCGGTGATTAGCATCCGGAGGCGGAGGGGACCACCGGAGACTGACAGCGTCAAGGAAGGCTTCCTGGAGGAAGCTGTGCCTGAGCGCTGTGCCTTCCAGATGCAGAAGAGGAAGCCAGGTGAAGCGAGTGGGAAGAAGGAGTTCTCGCTCTAAGGCATAAAAAAGCTCGAGGAACCCGCTTCAAAGCCAGGAGCCTCAAGTTCAAAGGCACGAACAGGAGAAGGTTTCGGGGCCAAACCAGTTCGAGGTGGGGTGAGACGGAGGGCAAGGTCTGAAGCGGGGGGCTTCGCTGAAAGTGCAGGGAGCAGCCCCCAGACCGGCCCAGCCCAGGTCCGTGGCCTTGCGAGCCGTTGACCTCTGGACCCCAGCCCCGGGGGAGAACGTGCAAACGTGATCATCTCCTTCCCGTATTTAGAAGTTACGGGTGGACCTACACTAATCGATGCACAATGACGTGTCCCTTCACGGAGCTAAGTTTTAATAAAACGGCCCCGACGCCAGGCCGCCCAGCACCTGTGCCACCGTCGCTCCTGCCGGCGGCACAGAACCTCTGTCTTTTTCTGAGTATCACCGGTCGGCAAGTACCAGGAATTTTTAAAATATCCAATGTCGCTCCAGTAAATCTTTGGCCAAAGATCTGTGTGCAAACATCTAGAAAGGCAATGCGCAGTAACCGGAACCGGCAACCCCCAGGAGGGGCGACGGAAGAGACTGAAGGGACAGTGATCCAGCAGAGACGAGACTCGGTGGACCCAAGTGTCGTTGATGAAGAAGTATCTAACGGCGAGGAAAATAATTGTGATACGACACTAATTACACAGCAGCATCCCGCCCACGTTTGAGGTCACGCAGAATACCAGAGACATTCGCCAAAGCGCTGGCTGCCCGGACTCGAGGCGAGGAGACCGCGGGGTGTCCCCTTGTCCCAGGGATCGGAGCTACTGCCTGCGATGCTGTTCTGGGTTTCCAAACCTGCTTAGCGCTGGCTTTTCCTGTCCCAACAACTGTGGGAGGGGGGAGCGAAGTAAAAAAATACATGAATAAAGCCAGTGTGAGTACGACTGCTTCTCTGTCACCTCTTCCTCGTTCCAAATGAGGGTGGAAGTGGTATTTCTGGCCTTGACCACGTGAGGCCGCCTGGCTCAGGAAGGATGAGAGAGGCAGGGACCGGGGACAGAGCTCCCTCCGCCCACGTGCTCAGGGAGAGTCCGCCCGAATGACAGCACACTGCCAGCAGGAGCACGTGCTCCTTCCAGCTCCCCACGCGCCCCCCCCACACCGACTTCCTATGAAGCTGTGCCTTCGTGCACCCGCCACGGGCCATCCAGGCACAGCGGCAGCACCCGAGGCGACCGGCGTGCGGGCTCTCTGAGCCGCAGTGGTGTCCCTGGCCGCCGCGCCCGGTCGCTGACCCCCGTCCACGGTCCTTCCTGTCCCTAGCATTTTCAGGTTTGGATGCCTCTCGCAACAGGGGCTCCCCTTGAACTTGAACGTTACGCGGCTCTTGTGCCTTGAAAAGCCCTCTAACGAGTCCTGCGATCAGGCATCATCATGGACTGGAGACTGGTGTTTGCGTTTCCTTCCCAGGAAGCAGGGTGCGGTTCACACGTGGTGAGCCATCTGGAGCTTGTGTGTGTAGGAAACGGGGTCGTGGGTCAGGAGGGTGAGGGGACGTAGCCCGTGGCGGCCGTGGCGGAGGCTCCAGTGTTCAGACTGCGTCTCCTGACTCTTAACAAACTCGGAAGACCCTTCCAGGCGAACAACTAAGCAGACAGGCTGACCACAGTGACAGTACAGACCGAGTGACAAACGCATGTCAGACTCACCACGGACCTCGGGGACCCACGTCTCCAGGGTCAGCTGGCCCTCCGGGGGAAACGCCCGTGAGGATTCGGGAAGCAAGAGCACGCTGGGAACCGGTGAGCCGGGCACCCGTCATTCAAACGCGTCCACTGCACAAAGGAGGTTAGTGCCCGTTCTCCGGAGATTAAAAGAGTTCCCCAGACCGTTTGCTACCGAGAACAAGCGTCTGGGACCTCGGTACAGTGTCTCGTGACGGCGACGGCTGGAGGGACGAAGGCGCCGCAGGAAGGACTTGGTGACTGCGACAGGTGGGCTTGCATGTGGCTGTGCCTCCGTTGTCGGGATGTCACCGGGGCCAGTATCCCCAAGGACAGGAAGGTGGCGACGCAGTTCGGCCCAGTGTCACAGACTTCTGACGTGCTGTCTGCGTGTTCTCTTACCGCTTCCCCAGGACTTTTCCAGTGGCTTGGCGCGTCCTCAGCAAACGGCTGTGCGGGACATCCGTGCACTCGGACACTGTGACGGGGCAGAGAGCGGTGCCCGCGCCCATCCTTCTATCCAAGAGCTCAGTGGCGTGGGAGGGAGGCGCAGCCGGGACAGGCGGAAACTGGAATGGCGTCGAGGCCGGAGCAAAGGCGCCGGGTGATGGGGGCCACGGTGGTTGCTTGATGCTCCTTTGCACACTTCTCTCTCTCCCGTACGGCGGCGCAGACCTGCTGGTCAGAATAGCAGGTCTGACCGGCCCCGAGCCCCAGTGACTTTCTTCTGCCACAACTGGGCTTCCCTCTCGTCACTAACACGACACGTGTCCCGACAGTGCGCCCAGGAAGCACAGAGAGACCGTGCCCGAGGCTTGATCGCCCGAATCCCTCTGAGTTCTTCCCCGTGTGGTCTTCTTCTATTCACAGGGACGCGTCGCCGCAATGCTAGGTGGCCAGTCTGGACGGCGATGGGCTGGAATGCATCGATCGGGTTGGGAACGTTTCACAGGACCGACCCCCGAGGGACCAGCTAACGAAACAACGCCGACAATGCCGTCAGCCAATCCAGAGTGAAAGGAAAGGCGTGGCTTTTTCCTCTACATGTGGATTTTTAATTGATTCCGCACTCTGCCCTCTGACACAGGAGCTACTCCGTAACACTGGGAAGTGCTAACGTATAAAATGAGAACGGGCTCCCCAGACTGGCTAACTCCGCAGCCTGGAGGCAGCAGGAGAGGTGTGCTCCCGCGTGGCAGGCACAGCCCGGCACTAAACATTGTAGCGCTGCGTCCTCTCATTAAAATGTGGCGTAGTCGTCTCTAGCAAACGATACATACTGTGTAGATTACCACAGTACAGCCGGCCGGCCCGGGCACTTACAATTCTTAAATGCAACATAATATAACCATAACATAGCCGAGTTCTACTCACGAGGAAGATAGAAACCGACACCAAAGTGGACGGGAGGCCCTGAAAGTCAGTTTGCATGAACATTTTTGGCTAAACTTATCCTTTCTTAATCAGAGAAAAAAGACAATGGTTTTGCCACAAATTTCTTACTAATTGTAGAGACTAGTTCTGTTCATTGGCATGACCCAATTACTCTTAAAATTTACCTTTAAAACTAGAAACACTCAATGATCAAAATGTATTTTAACAAATGGGAATACTCCTAGAATGTTTTAATGTTTCTAAAAGTAAGATGATTTTTTTAATGCCTGAGTAAAGGTTTTTAACAGCTGGATGTCACAGATGGGGAGTCGGGTTTTCTTCCACCACAAAACGCAGGCCAAGGGGGCTGGAGGTGACGCCAGGGCCCAGAAGGATCTAACTTGTTTTGTAAGAAGGTGTTTGGGGACCTCGGAAGGATATAACCCTCACAGCAGCTAGGGGAGCGACCTCATACCTTCAGATGATCAACAGACTTGGCTTCCCCTCCAAGAACTTGGAACGAGGGGTAAGACTAGGAGTCGGGAACGAAGCAAGAGCTGAGGGAAGGGCAGGTGACGGGCGGGGAGGGAGCGGCCCACGCGTGGGAGCTGGGTCTGGTTCTTCCGCGCGGCCCCCAGGTCGCCCCAGCAGCGTGCTCCCGTGCAGCGGAGCCACCGCCGGTGCCCGCCCGGGTGTCACAAGCGTGGGGGCAGGCGCTCGCTCCCACACCCAGCGGGGAGGTGCTGGCCGTTCTGTTCTCTCAGGGGACGCAGCCCAGGCACACACGGCCCGGGCCAGCCCAGCAGAGGCCAGAGGACCCCAGACGCGTGTCTCCGGCCACCAGGCCGCACCTGCTGCCCTTCCAGGACACTGCGGGGGGCACAGGGTTTGGGCCCTGGAGCTGGGTGTTGACCCAATTTCCCTCTGACGTGGCCATGAGTTGCTGATGGGAAGTACTCCAATGGGACGTGATGTAATGTCTGGGGGACACCAGACCTGGGCGCTGGCAGTCACTCAGGTGGCCCCAGCTGCGGGCAGCACCCCCTCACCGAGCTCGGGGACGGCTGGTTCAGCGTCAGCTTCGGAGGCCCCCACACCCACACCCAAGGAGGTTTGTCACAGCAGGAACTTACACCAAAGTGGCAAGTCCCCCTCTCAAGTCCCCCCCCTCGACTCATCCTGCCCTGGGGGCAACAGCCACTCTGCACTGTCCCTGCGAATGCCCGTCACAGCCTGACTGCAGTGCCACACTGACGGGCCCAGGCCACCCGGGTCCACCCTGGAGCCAGACACCGCAGAGGGCTGACCCGTGATTCACGCGGCTTCCGTCCTGGACGGAAGACCTCGGAGAGGAACGCCTAAGTGGCTGGCGACCTGAAGGAGAGATGCTGAGAGAGGCCGGCGGGGAAGAGGCTCGGAGCGGAGGCTCTGGGCCGGACACAGAGGGGGACGCCCACCATCCCCATGACCACACTCACAGACACACGCACACCCACAGACACACCCACACGGGCTACCATGGGAAAAGCCATTGCAAACATTACTGTCTTACGGTTGTCACTCCAGACACCACAGGACCCTCCCCCCGCCCCCCACGCCTGGGTCCACGCCTCTCGAAACAGGGGGTCTGTCTGGTGACGCATGATTTTCTCAGCCACACCTGCGAACACGTTGGTGACAGACGTGTCACTCGCATGCTGACTCATGGACTGAGGTCCACAAACAATGACACGAACCGCCCTTGAAGAAGTAGTTGGGGACAGGAGAGGCCCAACGGTGACCCTTGCTGCATAAAGCCCAATCCCGAGTTTCTCGCTGCTCACACACTGCTCTCAGCGGGACGAGGTCAGCAGGACTCGGTCAGCAGGATTTGATCTCCAGGACGCGGTCTCCAGGACCGGCGCTGAGGGCTGGGGACCGCCACGGCGTTCATCCTCTTGGGAAGCCGCGCTGAACTCGCGTTGGCAGAGGGCTCCTCTCCTGGGCTCATCGGATCTCGCCGGTGGGGAGTCGGCTTGTCTGAGATGTGTCCTCTCCTCGGGTCCCTAGAACAACGTGCGATCTGTAACGATGACTGGGGCAAGGAGCGCACACCGCAGCCAGCTCTTACCAGCAGCCTTTCACCCCCCTCTCGGGCAGAGCGGCCGGGACCAGGGCCGACCCACTGGTGGCTCTCCTCACCTCGTGTCCCAACACAGACAGGAGGCAGGGCGAGGCGCCCGCCTGCGCGAACAGGAGCCGGATCAAAGCGGCAGCCGCCGCAGCCCA
This sequence comes from Trachops cirrhosus, assembly GCA_028533065.1. Lineage (NCBI taxonomy): Eukaryota > Metazoa > Chordata > Mammalia > Chiroptera > Phyllostomidae > Trachops > Trachops cirrhosus. The sequence continues at coordinate 146,700,042 of CM052543.1, forward strand.
ACTCCTGGCTGATGCAGCTCTGCCTTTGATGTGCTGGCTGCCTGACCGGTTCTGTTTATGTAAAAAACAGTGATCAGGCCTGTAATCGAACAGAGGGGAGTGCCATCTTCCATCCTGACGCTGGCTTTGCAGTCCGATAAAGGAAATAAACGGGCACCGACCCTGTCCCCCGCGTGTGTCTTTCCTCCGTTCAATAGAACCGAAACCACCGTCTCATGCCGCTGAGCCTCCACCAGATAACTGTGGCCGCGGGAATGCCGGGAGGAGCAGAGTATTCCTCTCAGAACGCTGAAGAAACACTTGAGGAACTGATCTGGAATTCAAGAGATTTCTGGCCAACCTCAGGTTTCCCGCGTTCTGGCCGTGTGAATGAGACCCCCTGCTCTCCGCACGTGAGCTCCTGGTTCGCCGCCCGGTACACAGCGTGCGGGCGCGTCCCTAGGTGCCCGGATCCTGGGAACATCTGGTGCCAACCGCCGCAGGCACGTGGTCATAGCTGGCAGCAGAGGAGGGTGCCGGCCAGAGACGAGGCGGACCAGTATGAAGGCCACTTAACCCCTCTCTTTTCCAGGCTCCGAATTTCTAGAAGGAGTCTTACAGTGGATGACAAAGTCTGAAAGGACTTATCTCAGTGTCTGACACACCGTGAGAGGCCAATCAATGTTTCACGTTTTCGCTCTTGTTTATATTAATTACCCATTGCGGCGTCCCCAGGGCCCCGCTGCTGTGCCTCCCCCACCAAGGCCCGTGAGGAGGAGCTCTGGTCCCCCGCTTTGGGACACATGTTGGGTCCATGACCTTGGCCGTCACTTCCCTTAGGAGGCCTTCCCGATGTGACGGACATCTGCAATGTGACACTTTCAAACCCTGCCCCCAGGCTTCCCCCCCCGTCCTCTGCTCCATTAGGGCCCACGGCTTGGGTCCCCTGTCTTTTGACGTCTGGTTCTGTTTGCCCACAGGAGTGGAGGGGAAGGGAGAGAGTGAACCCTTAGCGTCTGCTCCCCCAGCTCTCCCTCTCCAGGGTCCCGGGGCTGGCCCACCCTCCTGGAGCTCCCAGCTCTGCCAGGGCCCAGTCCCTCCAGGCTCCGTGTCTGGGGGGCTGGTCACCCCTCCGCTGCCTCTTCCCAGAAGGTCTGGCAGGGTTAAGGAGTCTGCATCGCAGACGTGGTGAAATGACATTCACAGTAAAACACGCAGGCAGTTACTCCTCCTCCTCCTTCTTGCTTCGATTAACTCCATAGGTTAGCACATGCGCTACACAGAATATCTGGTACGTTAATCAGGAGGAAATCATTCGAATCCAGAAAGATTTATGGTTCTACTCTCAGCTCTAGTGAAAATGGTCATGGTAATCCTCATATAATGGAGCTCTCTTGTACATTTCCAATTTTGATTTCACTAATGATCCAGGCCCGTGGTTTTAAAGATTCAGCCCATGGGATCTGCTACCTTCCAACCAGGAATTTAAAAACAAAAGGAGCATGTGCAGGGGTGTATGAGGAGGTGATGTCTGTCTCCTCTCCCTTTCCTTCCACTTTCTCCAAACCCCCTGCCCCTCCAGGACTAAAGGCCTGGCCTTCCCCACACCACGCCTGGCTCTCCTCACCCTCACCGGCCCTTCCCTCTGGAGATCTGCAATGGAAACCGTGAAGCGAGTGAGCTTCCCCTAAGTCTCCCCGTTGTCCGTGTTGATGGTCTCACTCCAAATCAGAGGACTCCCGAGTTTCTCTAAACACTTCTTCTGCCCCCCTCGACTTCCCCCCCACCAAGACCAGCACCCCCAACACGGTGCAGACATCACTATGTTTTCAGGTCAAATGGCTGAAGAAACGAAGGGCCCCCCCGCCCCGTTCAGGACAGGCTCCTCCTGGCTGTGCCGTAGATGAGCAGGTGCCTCGAGGCGAGGGCAGTGCATCCTGTAATCCGCACTCACCGCGGACGGGAGATTTCAGCCGTCTGTTCTGACGCTGTAAATTCTGTGTCTGCGGTGAGTCGGGGTGACTGGAACGTGTTGTAGTGCAAAGAACCCAGACCCCAAGGTCGCTTCAAGATAGAGACCAACACCTACTTAGAAGTGCTTCTGGGGGGTTGTGGTCAGTATTCACGTACAATGTAATCTGAATGAACGATTTAAAAGGTAGACATCCAATGGGCTGCTTTTATTTGTTCTTGAATGTGTGCTTAAAATGTACATGATAAAGAATAAAACTTTATACAAAGTGCTTTCCAATTTATTTACAATTAATACTTTGCAATATAAAATGGTCCTTTATACGAACTGTAAAAATTTAAATTTGAACAAATGTTAAGGATCCACTATTTTACCAGAAATGTACCGGGTGACTTCGTGGTCTAAAACTGTTTCAGACCAGCACACCAACAATGAACACGAGGGAATACCTGACTCGGTGCGAGTGGGAAAGTCCGGTTCGACCTCCCAGCGCGTCGCCTGGCTACAACCGAGATGCGGAGAAGCATGCAGCTCCCAGCTACTTCCCGCCAGCAGAGCATCGAAAACGGTGTCTTCTCACGTTGTCTGAGTTTTGTCCACAAGGAAGTAACCAGGGACAAAGCAGTTCCCACACCAAAATACTCTCCGAGGAGCATCCCAGCCGCAGAATTACAGTCACGAAGAGTAAATGACGGAAATGACGGAAAACAGGAAAAGCAACCACAGCAACACCACCCCCCCCAGGACGGCGAGCGCAGGGCGGGCTGCGCTTTGCAGGCGCCTGTGACTCCCCGGCCCAGTGGAGCTCAGCGCACGGCGCCCACAGGGTTAAACCCTAGCCGCCCAGAACCGCAGGCCTCCCCTCAGCCCTCACTGCTCTTCTGGCTTCCCCTGCCTCCTGGCTCCCTTTGCTGCAAGGACTGGTTTCCAGCCTCTTTCACCCTCCGGCCCCTTTGCGGCTGCCTGGATGACCCACATTGGAACCTCATGGGGTCTAGGGACCGTCTCTTTGTCACCAAGTAAACCATTACGTTACCCTCCGAATACCTGGCGGCCCAGACCAAACTCACACGGGGGAATGGGTTTTTGTGAGTGGCCACTGACTGCTGCCTTTGATTTGACCATCACAGCAAAGCCATACGATGCCTGCGCCGATCACCAGCCTGCCGATGGAGACACGGATGCAGACACGGAAGAAGGCCCACACCCGGAGGTCGCGAATCTAACGTGCGATGAAGAGTTTGCAGCCCCGTCTCTCGCTCTAGACTCTGTGCTGCACCGTGTCGTCACGGGACCTGCGGGACAGACGAGAGGCGGCCAGTGGCCGGTGACCAGCAGCGGTGTCCACGAGACGGTGGAGCCCGGGAAGGGGCTGGCATGGCCCCCACGGAGCTCAGGGTAAACCAGGGTGGGGACAGCACCCACGTGTCGCGGTGCCCAGAGGCGCTGGCTCCTGAAGATTTGATGGTCTCCTCCCTCGCTGCATCAGGTTCCCCAGAACACGGTTCAGAAGGGAAGAGAATTCAAACACTAAAATGTGTTTTTAAGTGGTTCCTTTCTCCTCATCTTGACATCTAGTATGCTAATACTTCACTGACTATGAAACATGCCAGCACTGTATTAATTATTCAGCCCTTCCCAGGTTTCTGCAAGCCTTAATTAGCAGAAGTTTTCAAGACAACTTATAATTTGCATGCCAACAAATTTGTTTATAAATTGCACAGTGAAGGTAGAAGTTGGTGGTACATCAACTCTCTGCACAGCTAGACGAGCCGACACTTGGTGAACATCTTGTCCCGTTTTCTTTCTTTACGCCAAATCTATGACAGTTTCACTTGATTTTTCTTCTGTAAATCTCAGTTTGTTATTATGGAAGCCCAATTTTCAAGCCAAAGTGACTGCCCCCGAATTATACAAATACAGTCTTTATAATCTTAGCTATTTCCATAAAATTAAAATGATTCTGACATGGCCTAGGAGAGTGCTTCCCAGCCAGTGGGCAGCAATGGAATACCAGAATCGGAACGACAGAGTAACAGGGTCGGTGGACTTTGACAGGCAGACATTTCAGGGGGAAAAGAAAGAGCACTTGACTGAACAGGGCCACCTGGGCGGCGACCTCGGGTCCAAGGTGACAGAGCGCCGAGTTTACATTCGTCCTTCTTCTCACACAAATGCGTTTCCGACCACGCACCCTGACTCCCTCACTGCAGATGGAAACGTGTATGTCCGTTTGGAAAACCACTTCCTTCTGCTCTCATACCCTTCTTGTCCTCAGAACAATGGCCTGTCCAAGGGACTTCGTGCCCTGGGATTCAAAATCTGCTTCAAAAACCAGTTCCTCGAAAAATATACGAGAAGGCCATCTTCTGAATTTCAACTCCTCTCAAGCCGGGGCCGGTCCCTCGGTCTGGCCCTCCTGTCTGGGCCACCTGCCCCGGCCACTTCCCCTGGGCACAGACCTGCGGAGCGGAGAAACTGCAGCAGAGCCCTCACTAATAAAGGAGAAATCCTGGTGCCCTCGATGTGGTATCGATATTTTTGTGGCGTAAGAAGAACTGCAGGTCTTGAAAGGCGCTGGGATAGAAGCGAATGTCGGGAGGCTGCAAAGGGCCGAGGGGCGCAGCAGCACCCGCGCCCAGCGAGCGGGGCGGCGCCCTGCCGGACGCTGCGCGCTGCCGCCGACCCGCGCCCAAGCCGCAGCTCCGTTCTCTGGGCCGCTTCTCTCCGTGCACAGAACACGAACCCGGACGCCACGATCGGTTTAAACCTGCTTTTCTTGTCTGGAAACTATGGTGTTGTCAGTGTTCCAGACATGGGCGCCCAGCATTCTCCGATCCTCGAAGGAGTTAGGCAGGGGCGCCCTGGGGAGCAGACCAGGTGTCCTGAGTCTCATCTCCGTGCGGGGTGGACGCAGAAGCTCCGCCTTCGCTCGGCCCGCATCTACGTGCCGGTCTTTCCGCCTGATGGGCGGGCTGTGTTGTGTGTTTGCTGGTTGGTTAGTTAGTTGGTTGGTTGGTTTGACCTTCTGTTTCAAGATTGGAAGTTCCAGTAAAGGAACTGAGACAATTGGCTATCAGCAGGCAAAGGATGAATTGAGATCCCTACTTCCCACCACGTGCCAGAATCGATCATAAACCTCAACGGAAGAATTTAAACTGTACAATTTTGTGAAGACAACGAAGGAGAAAATCTTCAGGACCTCAGTCACACAGGGAGCTGTCAGTGAACACACTAGCAGCCCAACCCTTGTCAAAGGAGTCATCGGTGTATTGGACATCGTCAAAGTAGTTGGTATAATGGACGTTCCCACTTGAACAGCACTATTAGCTACAGGGATAAGATGAAAAGTCAAGCCACAGACGAGGAGACAATATTTCCTAATTATTTATCTGATAAGGAAATAAATAATGTGTACCTAGAATAACACAAGTCAACATAAAGGACACGGCCTGATAAGATAAGACGTACCCCCAGCTCGAAGGCACACGAGAAGGTCTTATCATCATTGGTCTTTCGGGAAATGAAAACCCAACCACAGTGAGTTACCATTTATAATCGATGTTATGGTTTTAGAAGGGAAAGGAGAGGAGAAAGGAGAGGAAGAGGAGGCGGAGAAGAGCAAAGCAGAGCAAAGCGCTGGCAAGACGTCGGGGACGCTGGAGCCCTGGCGCACTCCCAGAGGGAGCGGAAAACGGCCGCCCGCTTTGGCAAAGGCCCCCGAAAACCAAGGCATGAACTTCCCGACGGCCGCCAACCCTCCTCCGACTGTCGGGTGATGAGAAACGTCGGTCCTCACACGGAGGCTGGCGTGTGCGCGGTCATGGTGGCATCGCACAGAAATCGGAAAAACACTCTAAAGGTCTTTCACTTGGCGAGTGAATAAGCGAGACGTGGTACAGTCTTTCAGTGGAATATTACCCATTTTGTTATTGGTGTATTATTATCAATAAAAATAAAAATAAACTACTGACACATTCAACAACAGGGCTGTGCCTCGAAGACACGATGCTGAGTCACAGGAACCAGAAATCAAAGTGTGCGCGCTGTTTAGCTCCACCGATGCGAGAGACCCTAAGAGAGACCCCAAGAGGGACCCCAAGAGAGACCCCACGGAACCAGAGAGCAGCGGGGGCGGGGGCATGACTGGAAGAGGCTCGGGGTGGAAATTGCTCGGCCAGTCCGAGTCGATGGAGGCACGCCGCCGTCTGTTTCTTTTAAATCACTGCACTGTGCACTCCCAACAAGCCAGGTTGGTCGTACATGAACCATGCTCTAATAAAGCTGTAAAGGTAATAAGATAGCCAGCGAGAGTTCGGGGGTCAACCGATAAAAATGAAAAACCCGTGGCTATACGTTACAGTTATTTAAACTGGATGGTGGGTACGGAGGGGGTCATTTTAGTGCCCCTTCTACTTTTGTGTATCTTTAAAGATTTTTGTAAGAAATCAAACAAAACCGAAAGTCAGCAAGGGCCATCAGTTGTCTTTTCTGGGAAGGTGCCAGCGAGTGAACAAGGAGATGAAGGGACAATGAGCATTCTTCTGGAGGAAGGACCCACTCCGTTCTTGCAACACAACAGCCACATGCACAGTAATTAGCTGTCTTCCCCAGAGGCTGGTTTAAGGGCTGGTTAAGCACAGTGTGTATGCAGATCAACCAGACTTCTGTCCCCTATACTGTGCAGTCAGACGCCGGCACTCATTGTCCCCAAACAGACTAGCAGGCACCGGGCGACGCAGAGCAGGGGCGCCAACTCCTGACCCACACACAGTCCCTGAGAGTCCTAGGGATCAGAGGGAGGCACCCTCACGGGCCCAGCGTGCCAGCCCCTCGGCTCTGCTCACAGCTGCGGGCTCGCTCTTCAGGACGGTGAGCGAACCGTCCCCGCGACCGACCAGAAGGAGGCTGTGCTGTCAACATCTTGTCCAGACGAAAAGGCCGGTCCTCGCAGAATCTAAGTTACTCTTGTAAAATCCCACCAAGAACTAAGTAGCTAATTGAGCCAGAGGTAGTTTGAAATGTGTAGCATCAACTTCTGAAGCAGGTCATTTTCTCAATACACACACACACAGCTATGTGTCTGTATATGTATGTGTGTGTATTTGTACGTGTGTGTTTGTGTGTATTTGTGTGTACATGTATGTATTTGTGTTCATGCATGTGGGTGTGGGTGTTTGTGTGTATACCCGTGTATCTATTTGTGTGTACACATGGGCGTGTGTATAGTTGTGTGTGTGTGAATATTTCTGTGTGTGCATGTGTGTATATTTGAGGACAGGCTGTTGCGGACACAGCAAGCGCACTGCAGCGTGCTGTGGGCCGTGACCGATGTCAGTGCGCCCTGTGGTGGGGCCGCGCCAGGCAGCCTGAGTTTCCTTTGGCCTGTATCGGGACACGAGCAGGGCTGCTGGCCCACCCAGGTGCGCCGGTCCATCCCTGACAGCTCTCTGAGAGCCTCTGCCTCGGACAGCAGCCAGGACCCGGGAAAACACCTGATGAACGCGGGCTCTGCCTCCACGCTGTCGGAACGCAGCGGGGAGGCAGGAAGGCGAGGTGACCTCACCGGTGCCGGGGCTCATTGCCATGAGCTCCAGTCCACCATTCCCAGGAAAACGCCAAAGTCTCTGGCAAAGCTTCCCGTGAGAAGCCCAGTCTCTATGAGAGTCCGCTATGAGGGGTCTTGGGGAAAAGGCCTGTCTGCAGTTGAGGGAACAAAAACCAAATATTTCCACCTGTAAACATCGCCCACCTCGTCAGCCTGTCGTGAGCCAGAACCCAAGGCCAGGCCTACAAAGAGAACAGACCTCGTATTAACATTAAACACGGTTTATTACTATTGCTATTTAAATGCAGCAGGTCATCACACCGTATCTGCCCCAACGAGAATAATATCCAACACAGCTTCTACCAGATAATTGGACGAGCTTCTATTTTAGTATAAAATATACTGCGCAAGTAATTGGTTCTTTTATCAGTTCAGGATCAGATACAATAAGCATTTTCCCAATAAATTCATCCAGATAATAAAACATTTCAATCACAACCACTATTCATTTGGCCAGCCTCAAATTAGAAGTTTGTAAAATACCCTGGGCCCTGAGTTGATGCAAGGATGACCTTATCTCCTCATGAATATTAGTAAAAGTAAATGCACGTTGCTCTTCCCTGAAAGGATCGTGGGTTTATTTCAATGTCAATTAATAATCAGAGTTTTAGAAAATTATAAAACCTTTAAAATCTCAAAATCATCAGCATCATTCTTCCTTGTCTCAAGCTTTTAGAGAATTGCAAAGGGCAGACATAGGCCTGGCACAGTTTTAACAAGAGGGATAACGATTAATCTTCAGAGGGAGAGTTGAATTCCAGCCCCCACTCTGAACCAATAACTATCTCTTCTTGATACATTTCTGATGTGACACGTGTTATAACACCCCTCGGATTTTTTTTCTTTTCAGTATATTTTATTGATTATGTTACTACAGTTGTCCCATTTTCCCCCCTTTATTCCCCTCCGCCTTGTACCCCCCTCGCACCCACACCCGCCCCTTAGTTCAGGTGCATGGGTTGTACATATAAGTTCTTTGGCTTCTCAATTTCCTATGCTATTCTTAACCTCCCCGTCTATTTTGTATGACCATTTATGCTTCTTATTCCCCGTACCTTTTGCCCCATTCTCCCCCTCCCCGCTGATAACCCTCCATGTGATCTCCATTTCCAAGATCCTGCTCCACTCTGCACTGGTTTGCCCCCTTCACTGCAGCAGAAAGCTTTGGTGGTCCCTCTCAGCAAGAGGGATGCACTTCCCAGTCCGGGATGTAAAGGAAGGGGGAGCTGGCAGAGCCCGCGGAACCCCACTTAAATAGACAAGGTCTCTGCTGGTCCCTGACTGGTCTGTCCTCACACCAATGAGAACTCAAAATCCTTGCAGCTTGATTGGTCCAAAAGGCACTGTCCCGATTGGTCAGATTGGAGCCGCGCTGATTGGTCAGAGAAGATGTTGATGGAGATATCGCTGCGCAGCTCCAATTGGATGGAGAAAGCCTCGGTCCTGCTGGTAGAAATAGGATCCAGGAGCTGCTTTATCAGGGATGCTCAGTTGGTTGGAACAAGTGCGGGTGGGTAGTTCAGGGCAGGCTGCTCCCCGAAGGGCGCTGTGTGCGTGAGCGGCTCCCCCGCCCCGCCCCTGGGGCAGAAGTGGCGGCGAGGTTCTGGGTTTTAAAACGCGAGCCCAGTCATTGTCACCAGGAGCCGTTTTTAGCGGGCGTCTTCCATCTCAGGGCGCACACATATCGGGCACCATGATTTTTGTTTCTGTTTTCAAAAAATGAAATGGTATAGGAAGAAGGATGGATGCATGGGTATTGTGCCCAAATCAGAAAGCTGGCGGATGGAGAAGCCGGAACTTAAACCAAGGCCGTAGGATGCCCGACTTTGTTCTGTTAACCGCTCTGCTCTGGGCTGGGGGCGGCGGGCACGGAGAGCGGACAGAGGAGGACACGGAGTAGGGAGGGTCTTCTGAGATCCACCACGTGGTTTGGACTTTACCCTCCAGAAAACGCACGCAAGTGAACGTTTTTCTGAGTGGCGTTAGCCACCCGTGGATTTAGAAGCGTAACCCGGCAGTGACCAGAGAAAGTGCGCCGACACCTCGGATGCTCTCCTCCCATCTGGCTGGGACCTTCGGAGCTGGGGAGGAACGGCGAGAGCGCACGAGGAGAAAGGAGCGGACACAGCGGCCAGGCTAGTCCTTGTACCGCATGGCCAGTGCCTATTAATCCCAATAATGACGCAAAGGGTCAGGGCTCTATTTTCAATGTTATAGTAAGGAGACTCGGGCTTAGAGATTTTAAATGACCTGTTTAAGTCACCTCGCTGGAAAGTCATGGATTTGGGATCAGATCTAGGCTTTTTATCACCAAGATCTGTGCTCGTTTAACTGTGTCCTGGCACCCAAACCATCTTCTGATTTGAACCGGTGGTGTTTAGCTTGTGAAACCGGTGAGAAGAACGGAGACCATGGAGTGTGGGCTCGGCAAACTTTGGGAGTGTTCTGTCACGGGAGTACCTTCAGCGGTGGCGGTGAGGACACTTTTTTCTTCTTCTCCCCTCTTTTGCTTAACTCACTGCAGCCGGACCTCAGCCCTCCGTGCCTCTGCTGCTGGCGCTGTGAAGCGGGCGCTGACTTCTCCCTCGCCCGCCTGGCGCGCCCTGGTTACCTGGTCTCTTTAGCTCAGGCCCACAAGCGCACGTCTTTGTCTGCCAAACCACCGACTCAGAACGACTCCGTTTACACTCCTCCCTGTCCCCATAATAAACAAAAAGACTTTGAGTCATCCTTAAATGCACTTATTTTTCCTGTATTTCCCATTGCTTGCCTGCAGGGGGTGCTAGGGCACCTACCTTACTCTGCCCAGTGGCTCTTGGCCTACTGACCCTCCTCAGGTCTCCTTCTGTACTCTTTCAAGGATGAAAACTTTGACATGTCACCAAGAATTCACAAGGATTAAATCACTTAGGTTTTTTTAAAAAATCTCAAAATTTTTATCACTATTTTTTGTTGCTATATTTTGAGCTTTCTGCATTTCCGTGAAAAAGCCATCTTACACCTCGACTTCAGCTCCTGATGAGTGAGTGAGGAGCACTGCGGTGACTGGTCCCGTGTTGTCGCAGCCGGCGTCCCTCCACGAGTGGGTGCGATTCAGGAGACCTCTGACGCTGCCACCGAGCATGTGGCAGCTGGAGGACGTGGAAATGATGCTTTCCCGGGCCCGGGATGGACACTGATACCGGTGGAAAACAAACAGACAAACAAATAAAAAAGCCAAGAAAAGATCTTTCAGAAGGGACGTAAACAAAGAGAAAAATATATGTACAATTTTAAAATATTTAAAACACTTAAGATATTTGAAATGTGGAAACATTTAAGATACTTAAAATATTCGGCATAGAAGTAATGCATTTGCCTAGGAAAGAAAAACGTGCACGTTTGAACGGACGGGAGCGCCCCTGTCGAACCCTGGGCAGCCCGCAGGGGCCTGCCTTAGTGCAGGGCTGCGCCTGGGGAACCCTCTCGGCAGGCCCCCGGCGCGTCTCGTTCAGCACGTGTGATGAGAGCCAGTGACCTACTCTGGTAACAGACTCAGAAACAGGACGTCGGGGACTCTTCCGACGTCACCTGTCTCCGTAGATGGCCGCAGTTTGGGTGTGTCCTTACGGCAGCTTGAAATGGGGCTGCCGTTCGCTTAGGCACGGATTCAGTGTGCGTGACAATGACAGCACTTCGGGCCGTTTGAGAATGTGATCTCGGGGCTTCCGGGGCAGTGGAAAGGCAGGTGGGTCCCAGAGTCACACGTGAAATCAGGTGTGAAAGCCGCCCTGTCCATCTGCGGGCGGCAGCACCAGACACACTCGGAGGGAACGGAAGGGAACGGAGACGGGACACACTGTCGGTTACAATGCGGCCGCAGGAAACGTCAGCGACCGTTTCTTCGTCTTCCAGAGAGAGAAAAGAAAAAAATCCAAGTGGGGAAAAAAGTCTTTCAGGCAGTCGGGTTAAATATGAAACTCACTGCTAGGATTTGGAAGCCACAGGTTAGAATCTCAGTGAGTCCTTTGGTTTCATCATCTTCTTGGTGGTCCCCAAACTCTCTTCCACGTCCCACGGGTCTGCTGGCTGGAGCTGCTGACACCCACGGACGAGGTCACCATCCTCACGGGGATCTCCCCTTTTTGGGCCCTTCAGTAGGAGGGGAAGAGGGCGGTACCGCCCTTGCAAAGGCCTGACGTGGAAAAGCAAGCTGAACGCTATGACTAAATGGAGAAGAAATAGATTTTGACTTGGTGCATCTCCTGGGCCTTGACCCTCCATCCACTCCTCTCTCCTCAAGATGGGTGTGATCTTCGGATCCACGACCACAGACTCCCGGGGCTTGGTGGAGAGGCAGACTCCCAGGCCCCGCCCGGAGAGGTCACCCTCAGCCCTTCCGAGCTGGAGAAACTCTGGTCTGCAACGTCACTTACCTCCAGAAGTGGCCCGTCAAAAATGCCGCTTGCAATGAAATGGAAGTTATTGGGGCAGGTGCTGATAGGCTGATATGGTGTCATGCTGCTCATAGAGAATCATGTTACGGTCATGGGTGTGCACGTGTGACTCTTGGGTGAACAAACACGCGTTTCAAACTACAGATCACTCACTGGATTCCGTGGCTCTGGGGATGCGATGGGTGGACCCGCCCCCGTCACGGACAGCAACCGAAAGGGGAGCGAGGAGAGAGGCGGCCTGCCTCCCCTCCCCACCGCAGGCCTGCCGGCTGAGTCACGGCTCCTCCTGCACTCCACATCCTCCGGTGACGGTGGCGGTGACGTGCGGTGCCGGATGAGGGGAGGTGGGGCGTGAGCACAGCCTACCCGCACTCCGTGGGCCCTCCGCTCCCGCCTCCTTCGCGTCTGGAGACAACGGTGACTCAAGTGACACTAATGAGTCACTGTCGGCTGGCTCATGACGGCACCCGCCCCCCCCAGGCCTGAGATCAGCTTTCAACACCTCCATGTCCTGTTTACCTTCTTCTTTAGCAAAAAGGAAAAGCCGTTTTTAAAAAATGACTTCAGGCAGCTGAGGGTACGTGTCCTGTGAGGGGGCCTCCAGGGCTGAGAGCCCTGTGGTTCTTCCGGGGTCTCGCCGACCTGCGTGGAAGTGGGAACCTGGCAGGGTCCAGAGGAAAGTGGCCTCCTGAGACCCACTCAGGAGGAAGTGGCTCTGTAGGATGGTTTGTTGGTGATGGGCGGTGAAGGGCAGTCCCCCTCCAGACTTCCAGACGTCCCGTCTCTGTCCGCCTCTCCACGGAAAGGTCCAGTCGTGTCCTTCAGGGCCAGAATGAAGGCCACCGCCCAGCGCTTCTGCTCCATGTTCCAGCCCAGTCCAGCCTCGCACCCGGCCTGCTCAGCAAGTACATCCAGTTGTGGTCCATTCCAGGCTCCCTCCTGGAGCCCACTCGCAGAGTCCCACACCAGGGGACACACGGCCGCAAAGGCTGCGTGGCCACGGGGAGCAGATGCACAGCATGCATGGGGCGCGTGCAGGCCACGTGGGCAGGAGAGAGCGTCTTGGTTCCCGTGGAGTTACAGTAGCTTGGGCTTCGTAGGGACCAGGCGCTTTCTCAAAAAAACAATCAACTTCCCAAACCTTCATGTGGTTTGGGTGGGTCCACCTCCCCACCAAGCCCTTCTTTCCCCAGACTGGACTGCAGGCCTCTTGGTCCAGAGCCTCCCCCTGTGCCACGTCGACTTCCGCTGTGCGTGCCCACCTTGCCCTGCTCCCCGCTGGCCGTCTGTTGGGGGGCAGGGCAAGGGCGTTAATCCTGCTGGAAGAGAAACGCTGTGATCCCCGGGGCGCGAAGCTCCTGGTGGAGCAGACAGGTTCGCGGCCCCCAGTTCTCCAAACTCGAGGTCTCATTCCCTCGCTCCCCTTTTCCAGCAAAGTTCCACCAGTAACATCTGCACCTGGAACTCCCCGCGCGCTGTTCAGGGGAACTGTCTGGTGACAGGCTACTCCTGCTGGCTTTCAGGAACGGTTTTGTTTAATGAGCGTCTCATCAGGAATATCTGTTGGTTCCATTGGCGTGAGAGATGACCGATTATTCAAATGCAAATAATTTGAAAAAGTCCATTCAGTGAACCTGGTAAAACCAGCTCTAACTTTTATGCGTAGTGCTCTTAAGAAGGGAATTTCCTCTGAATCTGGTTAATCCCCTCTTTCCTTTTTTAAGTGCCTTCCCAATTTTATTTCTTCGTCTGCAGCGAAGGTGATAGACTTGGGGTGAAAACAAAACAGATGTTTTGGTTGAGTGAGAAAAGATATTCGTGGGCAAAGTTTTGACTGTTATGGCCCGAGGAATGCAAATCACTTCCCCCACCCCCCCAGACTTAACGAAAATGGAAATTACCCACCAAATCCACGAGGATTAATTTAATAACAAGAAACGAGCTAATTGGCAGCAATCGCTATTAAGGTAATGGGACTGGGTAACCCAGTCTTGAAAATTGCGCGGGATTTCTCAAAGCCCCCTGCGCGGTGCCGGAGCCGGCCGGCGGCCAGTCGTAATAAAGCCGTCTCACGCTCAGCGATGTCACGGCTTCTCCACCTTACTTTATAGGCCTGGACTCGTGTGAAAACGGAGAACGGAAAACAGACAATAAAAATATTTCCAGCTTCTGGGGATTAATATCACAGCACAAGAAGTAGCTTCATAAAATATTTGCCTTCATGAAAATGTGCTGATACTGTCTGTGTCAACATTTTATAAAAGTAAAAAGTATTTATTTTTTCAAAGCAGATGTACAGCTGCTCCCAAAGAATAGCTATGGTGTTTTCTGGACAAAACCTGATACTACAGGTTTGATTTGTGTACCTTTGATTTAAACCTTGTTAACATACTTTTTAGAATTATTTTTTGCATAAGACATTCTAGTGTTCTAACCTAAAACTGAAAAATCTGTGTGATGTTTAGAAAATCTATTCCTGGAAAGAAAAGTTGCCTTTTTATTGCTTCTCAGATAATAAATTTAATTCCCAGCACCGTGCGTGTCACCCGGGACGTCCCTACCCTGGAATTCACCGTCCACGCCGCACGGCGCCTCAGCCCCTCAGACACGCCAGCGTGGTGATTCCTCCTGTTTTCC
>CM052543.1:146715173-146743951 GCA_028533065.1 Trachops cirrhosus
GTGGTGATTCTTTCTGAGGTTGGCTGTCTCCTTACTGAACACGGGGCTGGCAGACGGGGCGAGGCCTGGACTGAACCCTCAGGATGGCCCAGGGGGACGCAGAACATCTGCCTGTTGGACTTGGGGACAAATGTGAGATTTGAGAAAGAAAAGGAGAGTCGAGACCCCTTGCTCACCTGTGCCTGAGGCTCTACCGTTTCCAAAGGCCCTGGAGGGTGAGCCCCCGGACAAGGCAAACCAAGACAGCGCTGTGTGGAGATTTGGGGATTTTTTATTTTTCCATGTTTGCTTGTTCCATTTATCGCCAGTTCTCCCAGGGGGGTGTGGCGGGGAACAGTGGCTGTAAGGGTCAGCCAGGGTCGCCCTGATCTGAGCCTCTGTTTGTGACGGTACTGGGGACATAAGAAATCTCCCTGAAAAGGCGCACACCACGGCCTCGAACGGGACGAAACACCACATTCCGGCTGTTGAAGTCTGAGAGGAAGGTGCGATGCTGAGTTCCTTCACACTGAAGTACTGTGACACACTGTGGTGTAGATGCACGTGGGCGGTGGCTTCTGTGGCGGGCGTCGCCGAGGGGTATTTTCACCGTGGGAGAACTCGGCAGCCTGCTCATTCCTCTTCCCGCTGGCTGGCACCCGGGCCATTTCCAGGACTTCGCTGTCACGGGGGCGGCAGCTCTGAGCTTTTCTGCCTAAGGCAGTTTGCGAGTATATGCCCTGTTTCTTTTGAGACACTGTCTGGGTATAGAAGTATGACTGGATCATTTTATATATATATAAATATTATATGTAATTAATTACATACCATACATTCTGTTATTATATGTTATAGTTATTATGTGGTACTTTATATAATATATCTATTTGCTTTTCTAAGAAAGCCCTAGACACTTTTCTAAAGCGGTTGTAGAGTGGACACTCTCACCAACAGCATGTGGCAGACGGCAGGCCCGTGGCCTTGTGACCCGGTGGTGTGGCGGGTCCTCTTAATCTAAAGGGGCGGGGCGTGCGCTCTCGGTGTCCACCCCCGACGAAGAACGACGGGACAGGTTTCCGCGTGAGCTCACCGGCTTGTGTCGGTCCTCCACGCGAGCACACGGAGAGCGTGGGCTTGTTATTTTGTTGGAGAGTACCGTTTTATTGTTGCCTTTTAGGAGTTACTGATGTGTTTTGTTTAGTAGCCCTTTGTCATTCACAGACACAGATACTGGGTATACGGTATTCGGAGACAAATAAAACGAATTCCCTCCCCTAAAGCAAACATGCCGTATTTCCTTTTCGAACATGTTTTGAAAAACGTTTTCTAAGCAGATGCCTTACGGGGAAACCCCGCAGTGCCAGGCTGGGACGGCGCAGGCTCCGGGCCGTGGTGAGGAAGCGGCAGGCCTGGGCGACCGCACAGCAGACACACGGGTGCGCTCTCACCGCCCGAGGGCGGCAGTCTGAGCTGGCGGGGAGGGCGGCCGAGCCCTCTGCAGCCCTCCTCCCTGCCGGCGGTGGGAGGGCGGTCTGGGCGTCCCTGAGGCTCACGCACTCCCCCGGGCTCTGCCTGCTGATCACACGCCTTCTCCCTGCGCCTGCGCCTCCGCGCTCGCTCCCCTTTGCATCGGGCCGCCGTCCTGTTGGAGGGAGACCCGTGCTAATCACTGCCGCGTTACTAAGTGCCTCTGAAGGAACCTGCCCCAAATAATGTCACGTGCACGGGGCTGTGCTTCTCCTCAACAACGCAGGAGCTGACCGCACAGGCTGCCCGGGGCTGACCGCGGGCTGGCGGCAGCTTTCACGGAGGTCAACGGGAGGGAGAATCACTGCGCGCTGGTGCCGGGTAGCAGCAGGGGGCGCAGTCCCTGCCGTCCGAGGTCTGATCGCACTGAGTCAAGTAGAGAAAAGGAAAGGAACGGAAATGTGAGGGTCGAGGGGGTGGGGAGTAGAGCAGGAAAGACAAACGGAACGAGAATGTTTGGAAGACGGTCACCCTTATTTCCGATGCTTGCCAGCAGCCCGCATGGGTCCCGATTCCATGCTGAACCCTGAGAGCGGCCGACGCCGTTGTTTATGACATAAATGGATCTCGATTCCCAGGCTCCTCTTGGTCCACACTTCGCCCCAGGGCACCCAGCTGTCCCGATGGCCGCGTCCCCACCGCTGTGCTGCCCAGAAACTGGAGCCTTCCCTCTGACCAAATGCACACGTGTGTTTACAACAGGGTTTCCTTGCACTGAGGCACATAAGGCTGATTTTTCTATGACACAGCTGGAAAAAACTCCAATCAAAAAAATATTGAAACAATCATCATGAGAAGAATGAAACAATAAAAGACGAATATGATTATCCTTCACAATAGTTCGGCCTGCAATTGATTTTTCTAAACGCTATTCCCACGGCAACCCCCACACATCTGCACCTGCGCTCTGGTTGGCAAGGGCTGTGGGGCAGCATCAGTCCGGGTAAACCCTTCCCGCTGCCCATCCATCCTCCGGACTCTCAGGAATGTGGGCACCTCCCGTCCGTCTCCGGAGAACGGCCTCGTGACGATGTGAGGAACGCCAGGGGTATGGAACACTGGGATATGGGGACGACAGAGTGAGATCCCTTCGCAGTGAGAACAGAGGCCCCAGTCCCGGCAGTGACCTTCAGGGTGTCGGAGCCCCTGTGACACTCCCGGGCCCTGAGCAGCCCGCAAAGGGTGCTGGGAAGCAGGCCCCACCCCCCACAGGTTCGGGGGTGACAGCCTCCCCCGGACCCCCACGCCCGGCTCAGCAGGGGAGAGCCCACAGAGCCCGCTCCAGAGAAGAAAGCTTGTTGCATAAAACACTGAGGTATTTTCAGGTGGAAGAAACAGATGGAAAATACGGAAGGAAGTGTTCTCAACGGAGAGACACCGGGAACTGTCCACTTGACCTTGAGCGCTGCAACATTGCTCCCTGGGGATCTTCAAAATCATGGGATGTATCCAGTTTGTTGTTAAGAATTAAACAACAGTCAGTTCAGCATTTTGAAGTGAGCGTTCAACCCTGTGTTCATACTGGCACACTTGGCATGCTGTTTTAGAACACTCTAATTTCCAGTTTCCACGCCAGGAGGTTGGAATTGTCCGCCTGGGCGAGGCCTGGGAATTGGTACATTTTTAAAAGCTCCCCCATAATCTGCTCTAGAGCAAAGGTAGGGAACCACCGGTCTGATGTGTCCACATTCTGATTTTTTCATCGTGAATCTGCTCCCTCCCCGACCCTCAGCCAGGGCTCTGGGACGTCCTGCAGACACCAGGGGCCACGCTCCGCTCCCTCGTGAGGCGGCTTCGGTGAGGTGAGGAGGCTGGCTGTGCGTTCACGAGGGAGGCCTGGCGCGCCCTGGGTGCCTTCCACCGCTGGCGCGCACAGCCCGGGAGCCACGATGGAGCCAGAAATGCGTTGGGGTCCCTGAGGATCGCCGAGTTCGTCTCCCAGACAAATCCGGTGGGAGAAAACATCAAAGGTATTCCTGAGGAAAACAACTTGGGAAAATAAATCCGGCCCAGCTGACAGGGAGCTCTGCCCCTCTCCACCCCGACAGGAGCAGGGTTTTCGTGGTCCTCGCCTGTGAGTGTCAGTGAGGGACCTGTCAAACAGTGAGAGCGAACCCCGCAGCCGCGGGATCGCGGCCACGAGAGCGGCAGCGGTCGGTGACAGTGGATACAGGTGAGCCCTCCCCACTCCACTCCTGACACAGGTGAGCCCTCCCCACTCCACTCCTGACACAGGTGAGCCCTCCCCATCCCCCTCCTGACACAGGTGAGCCCTCCCATCCCCCTCCTGACACAGGTGAGCCCTCCCCATCTCCCTCCTGACACAGGTGAGCCCTCCCCACTCCACTCCTGACACTGGTGAGTCCTCCCATCCCCCTCCTGACACAGGTGAGCCCTCCCCATCTCCCTCCTGACACAGGTGAGCCCTCCCCATCCCCCTCCTGACACAGGTGAGCCCTCCCCACTCCACTCCTGACACTGGTGAGTCCTCCCCATCTCCCTGCCAACACAGGTGAGCCAGTCAGTGACGGTGGCCTTGGGAATAGTTCCTGTTTAAAATGACAGTTCAGACTCATCACAAAGTATAGAGATGTGTGTAACTTAGCTTTGGAGTTATTTTCGTGAGGACTGGTAAAACTTTTCACTGCTACAATTTTCATTGCCTGAAACGTTTTGTGCATGCACATGACCTTGCCAAATGACAGGGTGACACGGGACAGTGGGTGGCCAGTGCGCTAACAAGCAGACTTCAGAGGTGGGAAGTTAAACTGTCAGACAGAACTTTCTTCCCTCTCCTACACTTGCAGGGGAGTTGTCTCCATTTGAACTTGTCTCCCGCGGCGTCAGCTTGGACGCTGCTTTGATAACGGGATGCTATAGCAATCAGCAGAGGCGGCCACGCCAGGGACTCATCCGGGGCCCACCATCGGTGCAAACCCCAGGCCCCATTAAATCCCACTCACTCTCACGTGGAAACGCACACGAGAAACGAAACAACAGAAATGCACACCGCACCGCAGAGTGTAAGCCCAACTGTGGGCGTTGGAAGCTGCTCCCGGACATTCCTTCACACAGAAGCGCCCGAGGCCTTTGCAACGGCTGCCTTCTCCTACCGTTGTTATTTTGAACCCCAAGAGCTGCCGGTCTCTTAGTGGCTTCATTGTTGCCACTCCTATTAATTACCAGTTTCCCCATGTGGTGTCTCAGGCGTCCAGATTGGGTTTTGGGAGCCCGGCACAGACTGAGTCACTGGCTTTTAAATCGTTAGTAAAACTGAGGCGGTGCCAGGAGGAGCCCAGGCCTTGTGAGCGGGTGGCTGGCGGTTGACGGAGCAGGAGCCCGAGGGCACAGGCGGAGCAGACCCTCCCCAGCACCCGGATTCTCAGCCGGGGGTCAGCCCGTGAGGGGATCTTCTCCCACAGACCATGGGCAGGCGGCTGGGTCCAGGGGCTCCACGCCAGGGTCCCCGGGGCCAGGGAAGTCAGGACCCTGAGCCACCGCCTGCCAAGCAAGGAGGGCTGGGGAAGGAAGTCCAGAATTCGGTGCGGGTGGTCCACAGGCAGCGAGAACCACTCCTTCTGGCTCAGAACCGTGTGGCGTGTGGCGTGTTAGACGGCAGACCCACCCGACTACACGCGACTACAGTGAGACGCCCGGTCGTCGCCGTGAACGGCCGGACGGGTACCCAGGCAGCGCTCCGCTGGGGCCCCTCCAGGCCAGCAGGGGGAGCTATGGCAAAGGACACAGGTTGGGTGCCACTTTCCAAATCATTTTAACTTTCACAAGCCTCGTGTTCCTCGCCAGTACTGTGGGAATAATAAAAACCACAGGGTGACGGGGTGTGCGAATTAATAGACACTAAAGACACGCAGTAGTTAACACGGAGGAGGAGGTGCGGGGTTCATCCCTGGCCCCTCCCCCTCAGAGGGAAAGTCACCCAGGTCCCCCGTCTGCCGCACAGTCCATGGTACCCGTGGACCCCCCCCAGCCTTCCGTGGGCCCCACTTTCATGTCAGATCCCGAGCCATCACAGCTTGGAAGACGTGGGGAGAGAATTCCTCAGCAGACTCTTCCTTGGGGTTGCATTGTTTGGCACCCTGGGGTCCCTGCCTCACAGCAGACCCCTGTTCTGGGCGACAGCAGGGTGCCAGCTCTTTGCTCAAATTCTAGAATGTACCCAGTGCAAAGCAAAGTGTGCTTAGCAGGACACACAGAGCGTGTTCCTCGAGTCAGCCCCCCACCGGCCCGTGGCACACAGAGGAAAACAGCAGGGACTCGGGCCTGGGGGACCTCGAGACCGCTCTCCAGGCTTGTCGCAGACAAGGCAGGAGGTCCACTCCCCGCCCAGCGGGCACAGTCCCAGAACTGGGCGGATGAGTCACACAGCAGAGTCGGTGGAAGCTGTCAGGGTGCCTTCCAGAGGGAGAGCTCAGGGCGGAAACCTGGAGAAGAAGCGAGAGCAAGCTGTGCGTGCTTCCTGGGGCAGGGCGAGGACAGCCCGTCCGGATGCTCTTTCCCCAAAAGGAGGGGGAAGAGCCCAGGAGAGAGGGCCCGTCGGACAAGAGAACATTCAGCCGAGTGCTTCTCGCTGAAAGCCAGGTCACACCCCAGAGGCCGACTAAGTAACTATGGCAACAGGTGTGTCAGAGGTGTGTTCGGGGTGACAGCATCGAAGAGAATAAACTGCATCCGACCGACTGTAACGACGGCCCTGTCCACCGTGCGGAGTTTTAATGTTTCTTTTCTGCTGTGTATGAGCGAGGAACCTGTCCGACCAGCGAAACGAGAAGCCCCACAGCTGTTACATCAGAGCGACCGCCACCGCGGGGATGGCTGAGAGTGCAATCAGATGTGTGTTCTGAAAGCTCTCGGGTGGCGAGAGCATCTGTGTAAACCTGGTGCGTGGGCTCGTGAATTCATCCAGAGCAATGCTCTTCTCATGAGGAAGTCTGTCGTGTCGAATTCCTTGGGGCTTGACAGAGACGGTCAGGTCGCTGCCAGAGGAAGCAGACCGTGAAGGAAAAGGGAGGAAGCCGAAGGACGATCGGGAAAGTCCAGGAGTTCCACGGGAGGTCAGCCCCCAGCACGGCCTTGACTTTGAGCAATCACCTGTTTCACTAACGGACACACCGCTAGAATTTCCTGGGCTTGTCACTTAATTCTTGGAAAGAAGCTCTTTGTCTCTTTTTTCAAATTTTCACGTTTCGTGTGGACAAGGGGGAAGAGCTGTGAGTGATGGGATACATTCCACGTCAAATCCCGCTTTCCTGTCGATTTCCGGTCAAACTGTAGAAACACGGTGCTCGGCGGAGAACCGTCAGCTTCCGTCCACGATGGGAACCGCGCCGAGCTTCTTCGCAGGCCACTCTGCCGGTGCGCTCCGCGTGGCAGAGTCTTCAAAACACTCGGCCTCCAGGACCAGGTCACCCGAAGAGCCCCTCTCGGAGCGGACGCCCGTTTCACTCCCCAGAGCTCTCTGCTGTGCCCGTGGGCATGTGCGGGGTGCCCACCCGCGCTGGCCGCGTCATCCCTGCGCGGTGCTCACCGGCTCCCACACGTGCGGGGAGTTTGGGCGACCTGCACCCACCGCATCATGAGCACCGCCGTCTTCACTGTTGAGAGTCCAGGGCCACCACCTCCTAAAACCGAAACCCAGCTCGCAAACGCCCTCCGCAGTCCTTGTGGGGACCCCGGCAAATTTTTTCAAGTCGCATGAAGCACCCTTCAGATAACATCCCGTGGTGCTAATGAACCGGCCGGGGGTCTTGAGGGTTGTCCCACTTTTCTAGTTCCTGTGAAACTGGGAGGTAGCCTGAGGCAAATAAATGGTGGTGGGGGGTGCACGGGGAGGCCTTGCTTTACCTGATTAAATGTTTTACAACAAAATGACCTTATGTTCACATGCTCCCAAAGAGCCTGGCAGTATAAATATGAGTTTATATGTGTGTGTAAATTATTTTATATGAATGGTGTCATTGTTTATGAACTTGGGAATGTTATAACCATTTCAAATTCGACTTGGGTAGCAAACTTTTGACCCTCCCCCTGAGCTTTGTGAGTCTGTCTCCTGTTGGATTCGATTCCAAAATAGTATTTCTCCCCCAAACTTTGAGAAGCAACTAAAATATTATCATTTGGATAAAGAAACAGCATTCTCAACAAATGTTAGAACATAAAAGTGTACATGATGTTCCATGACAAAGAGTTTTCAAATTAATCTCTGTACAAAAAAAATGTCATTTGCTGAAGAACAAAAATATGTACATGAATCACTGATATTCTGTTACATAATGTTAGCAAAACTTCTGTCTGTTTAAAGAGAGACAGTGTTTGGTGGTCAAACTTCCCGGGCGCAGCCTCACCATGTTTGGGAAGCATCGCCCATGTTCCCCACACCCCTTACCCGCGGCTGCTCACTTCCCGGTGAGAATGCTCCCCTCCCCGCCCCGTCCCCATCCCCACGTGACAGCTGAGCTGCGTCCCTCCGGAGCTGGGCTGCCGGGCAGCACGGGCGCGGAGGGCAGAGCACCCAGAACACCCCGGGCGCTGGGAAAACCCTGCAGCATGAACTGCGGTGCTGCCTCCTGTCTGTAGAGCACGTTGCGTACCATCCCCGTGCCGTTTAGTAATGTATCTGAGTCTTTTAAAATACTGAGCCGTGAAACCATCCTCATCCACGCCTGCTGGTTCACAGTTGTTGATCACCTGTCCCCCTGCCAGACAGGGGACCCGCCCTACACACCAACACACAGCTGCCCTCTGAAACAGCCACTATCTGTCTCCTGGGTCACAGGCCCCGTGAGATCACCTGGAGGAATAAGGGCATTACCCGCAAGAAATGCAGCCCTGGCTGGTGTGGCTCAGTGGGTTGAGCACCAGCCTGTGAACCAAAAGGTCACAGGTTCGATTCCCAGTCAGGACACGTGCCTGGGTTGTGGGCCAGGTCCCCAGTAGGGGGCACATGAGAGGCAACCACACACTAATGTTTCCCTCCGCTCTTTCTCCCTCCCTCTCTAAAAATAAATAAATAAATTATTTTTAAAAAAAGAAAAGAAACACTGTGTCTATCCGATTCCGACTTCGGTCTTAAGGTCCCTTTCACGCCAGAAAGCTGCATTCATTCCACTCTGCTCCACGGCCTCCCGGTTCCCACCTGGGTCTGCAGTGACAACGTGGCGATGTCCACAGGACGGCACCCGCCTGGGAAAGACGCACACCTTTCCCGGTGCCAGCAGCACACCCGGCTGGCTGCGGGACGTCGCCCCGTTGGAAGCTGCACACATGAGCCTGTGGAGGTGTCTGTGCCGTGCACACGGGGAGAGCGAGGAGGCCAGACGGACGACGCAGCCCGCCCGCCTTCAGTGCCAGTGCGGGCCCTCCCTGCCGGTCTGCGCCTCCTCCGCCTCTGAGCCCCGAGACGTAAGGAGGTGCCGCTCGCGGGAACGGGCGTGCTGACCCCCATCAGCGGTCTCCAGTCCGTGCTCGTTCCTCACTTAGGTGCCAGGTGCCCCCCCCACCAAGGTGATGATTTTAAAGATTTTACTTATTGATTTTAGAGAAGGGGGAGGGAGGGAGAGAGAGGGGAGAGAAACAGCGATTGCTTGCCTGACTGGGGACCGAACTCTCAACCCAGGCCTGTGACCCGATCAGGAATAGAACCAGGGGCTCGAATCAGGCCCCTCCTGTCCCGTCGGCACTTCCGCAGAGCTGCCACGGCTCCGGTGTCTCCACCAAGGTTTTGCCAAGGCCGTTCTGTCCAATGAGAGGCGGAAAGCTTTTTTGCTCCAAAGGATGGTGTTTCATTCCCCGAACCTGGGAAAACGTGATGTGCTGCGCACCGTGGCCCCCGCCGGGCCCGAGGACCCGCCACCCGCCGGGAGCAGGAGGGCTGATGTCCACGCTCCCGACAGGACGGGGGGCTCCTTCCTCCCCACGTCCCGGCTTTCCTGGGACACGGGTGGGTGCCACCACCCTCCGCCATGGCACAGCTTTCTCCCCAGTGTCACTTCCTGCCCCTCCCCCACCCCCCACAGTGGTCCATTTATCGTCCTAGGTGGGGGTGTGGTGTGGGGGGCAGCAGGAAAGAGAGAGACAGGGCGCCGCGTGGGCGTGGGTTGAACAAAACTGCGACGAGCCTCGGGCCCCTGGAGTGGCTCCTCCGCGGCTCCCGGGGCCTGGTCTGGCTGGTGCCCTTGGGGTCTCGGATTTTCGCTGCCTGTTTCCAATGGGGATTAGCAGCACTGTGGGTGCCCTCCCCACTGCCATCCAAAGTTCAAGAGTGTGGCCCCATCGTGCTGCTCTTCTCAACGTGGAAGCGAGGGTCTGGGACAGGCGGGAGCTGGGGAGCGTCCCCTCGCCTTCCTCTCTGCCCCCAGACTCGAGGGAAGGACACCGGTGAGAGACAGCCAGCCCATGCCGGGCTCGGGGCTCAGCACCGTCTGCCAGGAGGCAGGGCTGCGACCCCCCTTCGGGCTGGCAGGGAGGCGTGAGGGGCTCTGCTAGGCGTGGACGGTCCCTGGTCCACAGCCTCTGAGTCTCTGGGCCGAGTCCTCCCTCGGCCTCCAGCGCTGTCCCTGGAACGCAGGTCTGGTCCCGGCTCTGCCCTGCGGTGCCCCGTCTACCTCCTGCAGGCACTGTCCTGCCCGTCCTTCCGCAGGACCCCGCTGCGTCGGCCTGCTTCCTGCTCCGGGCCGGGGCCTGGCACACGACGCTGCCCTGTGCCCCAGGCGCCCCCCGTTCCCCAGCCCTGCAGGTCTGCCCGCCCCACTCTCATCCTTACTTCCGAGCCCCGTGCAACCCCCCGCCCTGCTCAGCCTCCGTGCGTCTCCCCCGGACACGCGGCCGAGGAGCCCCCAGGGGGCGGGAGCCATCGGGGTGCAGCCCCCCCCAGTGCCCTGCGGACGCTGGGCGTGCCTCTGCTGTGGGGTGGGGAGCAGTGACCCAGCAGCGCCCTTTGCAAAGCAGCCGGGAGAGCGGCGGAAAGCAGGCCGGAAAAGAGATGGCATCGCAGGAAGCCCTCATCTGCAGAGAAGGGGAAGTGCATGCATGTGGGTGCACGTGTGTGCACACGTGTGTGCGTGTGAGGTGGGCATCGCAGGAAGCCCTCATCTGCAGAGAAGGGGAAGTGCATGCGTGTGGGTGCACGTGTGTGCACACGTGTGTGCGTGTGAGGTGGGCATCGCAGGAAGCCCTCATCTGCAGAGAAGGGAAAGTGCATGCGTGTGGGTGCACGTGTGTGCACACGTGTGTGCGTGTGAGGTGCCCAGTGCCGGTCACAGGTAAGAAGCTGGACTGGAGGGTGGACTCTGGTGTGTCCTTGACCTGGGATGTCTGAGCATCGTCTCGTGAGGAGAGGCGTTTAGGACACACACACACTCGGGGACGACCCTGTGTGGACACATGGACGGGATGGCCATCCGTGTGCCCAGGAGAGGGGTTCCCAGAGGAACAGACTCTGCAGACACGTGGGCCTTGGACGCCTGGCCTCCAGGGCTGAGGAGACGGGTTTCTGCGGTTTGAGAGCCCACGGCCGGCGGCGCTCTGCCGAGGCACCCAAGACACCGAGCCGCGGGGCAGAGAAGGTGGGGACGCACTCTGCAGGCCAAGGGGGCCTCCCTCAGCAGCAGGCTGGGGTCAGTGGCACCGGCGAAGGGTCCTTTCAGGACTGGGTCGGCCGCGGGGTGGGGGACTGATTCCAGGACATTGGAACGCCGGGAGAGCCAGCATGTCCCCACGGAGGCCCGAAGGTTGCTGACCGTGGGGACGTTGTTACCACGAAAGGGCTGAAGGTTCCGTGTGCGGGTCTGGCCCTCACCTCGCGGGCCTCCGAGATGAGCACTCAGCCCATCACAGCCACGGCCATTCTCAGCGCCGGGGACCCTCTGTCAGCTCGGCGGGGCAGGCGGCCGCGTCTCCTCCGGGTGAAAATTCATCCTCCAAACGCCACATCCGGAGCCCCTGATAGCTGGATCCGGGCTGCACTTCCATTTCTAGGTTTGAAAAATACGTCTCCCGAAAGGAAACACTCGAGAGTCCTATTCCGATGCCTGTGTTTAGGTCCCGCCCCTCCGTCTGGCAGGTCAGGGGTCACGGTCACGGCTGTGGGAGGCGCGCGGACCACCGACCGCACCGTCGCTCCGTGGCTCCCTCGAAGCTGTTACGGACGCCAGTGTCACTGGACCACGAGGAGCCTGTGGTCACCACCCTTAAAACATTAGCTTAACTTTCCCGTTTTATTGGGGAATTATACAATAAAAGTATGATGTAAACACACAGCGAATTAAAAATATTTATAATGGCAACTGATTTCAAAGAGCGTCTGATGCCGTACCAGGGACAGATCTTTGCTCTTTCACGTAACCGTGTACTTTAAATGCAGTGGTTTCGGAGAGAAGCAGCAAGGGCGAGGCTGCATTGCTCCCTTCACAGCCCGCGCCGACCTTCAGACACCTCCCCCTGCACGACAGCGGCCGGTCTGTAGGAAAATCCTCACCCCTCCGCCCCCCCATTACCTGGATCGTTCTACATAGCGTCCCCTCCAGGGGAGCACTCTGCTGGAGTTCGGATATTTAAATACTAATTTAAAAATTCATTAGTGTGTGAATTAATTTCCTCCCTTCGTGCCTTCCTCTCCCCCTTGATAGCCATCAGGCTCGGAGAAGCAATCTCGTTGCTCCCGCGCCGAGATCCGGCGCTCGCTGTAATTACTCGGGCGGGTCCCCCGTGCGTCGGCAATGCCCGGAAATAAACCTCAGCCCAGGGGAACGGGGGCGGTTGGCGCTCCGGCCGAGGGCACGTCTCCGGGCCAGACCGTGCCTTCAACGGAGGACCGTTTCCTCGGGGCTCTGGGGCAGATGACCCGCAGCGGTGCCTCCTTCTCCGAAAGACTCCACTGAGATGTGACACTGAGGAGCCAGGCACTAACCAGGCCGGCACGAACAGAGAAAGGGGACCCTTGAGATGGTTAGCAACATGACGTAAGTCCCCCCAAAAGACACTCGGGGGCCGACGTGGCCGGCATGCTCTCTACAGGGGCTGCCACTTCTAGGTCAGGTGGCCCAGAGCACTCCGCCCTCAGGGAGTGGCCGGAGAAACCATACAGCGCAGCCCTCAGAGATCTCGGGCTCACCGAGATGAGCTGGGTGCACCGGCGTCCCCTCGGCCCCGCTGGGAGGCGTGTGTCCTTCGCGGGAGGCTGCGGCCGCTCACCGTTCTCCTCGCTTCTCCTCGCCCCTTGGAAACGTGTGTTCACGAGAAGAGGGGACGCAAGCGGAGGCTAGAGTTCCCTGTTTTTCTACCTTGCCATAAGCTGTTTGCCAAACATCTCCTGAAGATCAAAGAAGAGTGTTTTAAATGAGCAGAAATTTAGATTATCATCGGTTTCTCCTTCTCGCTTACTAAAACCTAGGTGCGTCTGCAAACGCTCTTCCTGAAGATGCGCCGTGCGGTGGGCTCGGAGCCGGCGCTGGGAGTCCCCTCCCGCCGCCCCGAGTCATTGCCGTCTAAATCCCACTCGACCAGAGACAAACGTCCAGTTTTTGTCCTCAGAGACGCTCGCCACTGCCCGTCCCACCTCAGGCGCTCCGGAAGCATCGGAGCGAATGTAAAACTGCATCGGCCTGCTCAGCCCCTGGCCGCCGCTGCTGTCTCCGGGGACAGCACTCTGTCCGCCGCCAAGGAAAGGATCCGGGATGAGCTCCCCCATAAAGAAGATTGTGAGAAGGTTCATAGCAAAACCCTCAGGAGCTGTTGGGGGGTGGGGGGGGGCGGGATGCACAGACAGAGCACAGAGGGATTTTACGGCAGGAAAAACCCTGATTACAAGACCATAATGCGGGTACGTGTTCACTGTGCGGTTGCCCAAACCACAGAGTCACTCAGCCAGGGTGAAACCAGTGTAAACTGTGGACCCGGGATGGTAACAATGTGTCCAAGCAGGTTCATCAGCTGTGATGAACGTGCGCCTGCTGGGGGCGTTGTTGGTGGGAGAGGTGGTGTGCCAGGGGGAGGGGGTGGGCAGGGGCTGTGTGGGAAATTTCTGCACCTTCCTCTCCATTTTGCTGTGAACCTAAACTGGCCCTAAAAAATAAGACGTCTTAGTTAAAAGCAGTAACAATGTGTGTACCCGGAGGATGCTGGGAGAGTTGAAATAGGCTTATAGTTAAAAGCAGTAACAATGTATATACCCGGACAATGCTGGGGGAGTTGAAATAGGCTTATAGTTAAAAGCAGTAACAATGTATATACCCAGAGGATGCTGGGAGTTGAAATAGGCTTATAGTTAAAAGCAGTAACAATGTATATACCTGGACGATGCTGGGGGAGTTGAAATAGGCTCTAAGCCACGTGGAGCTGCCTCACCGGAGTCTGTCACCGGACACGCCCCAGGAGGAGGGTGGAGGGTGGACCCGCCTAACGGGTTTGTTTGCCCTCAGGTGCCGCGCCCGCCTGTCCTGGCAGGTTCAGAGGCCGTACACTGTCCACCTCTGGTGTGGTTTCTGAACACTCCCAGGGGCCCGCGCCCCTCTGCCCTCGGTGGGGAGAAACCTCACTCCAGGAAAGCAGGTGTCCGGAGGGGCACCAGATTCTGCAGCTGGAAAGTGACTCTGACTGTGGCCTGTTGTCGAGTGATGAATACCCCACCGCTAGGGCATGGCAGAGTGGGGCTGTGTTAGCTCAGTGTGGGGATCTGGGGGCCATTCCCGGCGGGGGGCGGTGCTGCCCGGGGCTGACCGGAGGCATCGGCAGCCTGTGCTTTCCGGCAGAGACATCTCTCCAGAAGGATCCACGCCAAGCTGCCTCGCTTTGACAGCCGACTTCATAGCCTTGTGACCGGAGGGTTAGCCAGGTCCCAGTGTCTCTGGGGACCATCAGCCAGGGGCCCCTTTCAACACCCCGAGGTCTCCTGTATTCCTGAGCGCACGACCCCCATTTTAAATCCATCAGCAGAGCCCCTCTCGTGGATTGAACCCCCTGGCCAGGCGGAGCCCTGTCTGTGGCGTGGGCACCCCTCGTGACTCACGGAGGACAGTCGCCCCCTTTTCAGCTCGGCCAGTCTCAGCCTGATTCCACCGCACGCACCTTTCCCCACAGTGCAGCTCAGAGTCCGACCGGACCCCTGCATGAGGCTGTCTGTGGACGTGAGGCCAGGCTTCCCGGGTCCCCTGAGAACTCCGCCTGCCGCCTCGACCTTGCACCTAGTTAAGCTCAGCGATGACAGGCTAGCATGTCCAGTGACGTGACCCGGCGGGAGCAGGCACACTGAACACCCCACCCGCTGGAGGGACGCCAAGGGGCACTGCTCGCTGGGAAAGACGAGCCGTTTTTACACCGAGAGGATGGTCGCAGGCTCCAGGACACTCTGACGTGAAGACAGGGGACAGCTCTCTCGGGAAGACCGCTGTACGTGGAGAAGCCGCGTCTGTTCCCGAAACGGCACTAATTTCACAGGGAGAGATGGTGGGGGAGGAGCTTCATCTTCCCCACTGGATAGTTCAGAAATTCTGGGACAGAGATAAAGGAACTTCGTCGGCATCACCCAGACGCAGTGACGGGTGATCATCTACGAACCAATCTTGCATCCCTTCGAGCCAAGTTCTGTGTAAGCTGACAAGCTCCCTGGCATCATCGTCCACCCGCTGGGGACCCATGAGTCTCTGTCCCCGTTGCTGGCCCAGAGCTGACCTTCCTCGCGGTGAAGGCACCAGCCAGGTTGCAGGGGGTGTCCCTGGTCCCCTTTTACCAACCCTTATCCTCTGTGACTCTGCCACCCACGTCCTTCCCGGGCTCCACACAGCAAACCCGCAGCATCATCTCCCACCATCTGGGCCACAGGGCGGAAGCTCCCCCCCCAGCGGGAGTCGAGGCTCCGAGCAGGGAAGTGGCTCAGCCAGAGGGCTGGGCTGACAGTCCCCACACCTGGGCCCAAACCCAGGACACCTGCCGCAGGCCAGGACGGCCCCCCACCGTGCTGGCACCCGGCCGGGAGGTGGGGCCCTGCATGTACATCAAGCTGCCAAAGTAAACAAGACAGACAACCATTTGGGCCTGGAATGAAGCCACAGACACAATTTCTATTAAAAAAACAAATGCACTCAGAGTCTGAGTCATTTCAAACTCATCACAACCCAGGGGACTGGAGCACTTCTTACTGCAGTCATGGCTTGGCCTCGGGGAGGGGAGTGTGGGGCGGGTGTGGAACCCGCTCGTGTGTGGGGCCCACAGCTCCGGAAGCCGCCCGGCAGCCGGCTGGGCCCGTGCCCTGAGGGCGGGAGCTGCGACAGGTGGACAGCTCCGCCACCGACACCTTATCGAAAGGGTCGAGGTGGAAATACCGGACTCGGAGGTCTAGAGAGGTGTTTACTCAGGGTGGCCCCACGCCGCACAGCCGCCCCTCGCCGTCCTGGGCGGCAGGTTTGCTGCGGGAGCGGGGAAGGCAAACCAGCAGCCGGAAAGCCAGAGCCGCTGGGACGGGGCCCGGTGTGTGGGCGGCCCGCAGTGCGCCCACGACTCCTCAGTGTGGCCCCGGACAGCGTGACACCTCACAGCCGCAACCTGAGGGACGCGGCGCCCAGAGCCACGTCCCCCCAGCTTTGCTGACTGCGCACAACGCCCTTGAAGAACACATTCTAACCTTGAGGACTGCCGTGGGCCAAGCAAATGTCTGGCTGGGACCCTGCATAGAAACGGTGGCACGGTCACTTGTGAGGCCCCCGTCCCACCAGGGAGGCGGCGAGGCCTGCAGGGGCGGTGACTTGCTCCGGGTCTCAGGGCGAAGGAAAGGGACACAAATTCAAACCGCAGGCTCCGCCCGAGCTCTGAGCCCGCCAGCCCGGCGCTGCCTGGCACAGCTCTGCCGTTTCCATGGCGTCAAGTGCTGGTCTTTCTCACCGGTGCTCATTCTCCAAAGAACACACACCCTCCGATCCGGGTGTTTCTCTCAAACTCAGCGCAGTGTTAGGGGTGGGCCGCCGGAGCAGGCGTGGATTTTGTCACGGGTTTGCCCGGGAGGCCACGTCCACCGTGGGGCGGTCTAGGAGGAGTTTGGCTTGGACAACAAGTGCGTGGCTCACTGTTCGCTTTCCTGGCAGACGCGCTGTCTCTTCCTAACCGGCTGGGGAGGGCTGGCGTGCGCCCGCCATCCACGGGCCGCGGTGCCCTCGCCGCCTGTTCTGAAGAACAGTGCACTAGCCCGGCCCCTGATTTTGCAGCAGAAAACCCTGTAGGGAGGTCAAGTGGCTGCTCCAGGCCCCTGCTGCAGCAGGAGCCCTTGACCTCCGGCCTGACCTCTCCGTGGCCCAGAGTCCAGCGCGTCCCTCACGCTTCCGTCCGCCCGAGGAAACAGGCCGTGTCAACCTGGTGACTCTCAGGCTCGTGGTCAGTGACCCCACCCTGAGATCGTACCGAAAGCCAACCTGTGTCGTGCAGATGCTGGAAGGCCCATCATTGACTCATCACAGGGACACAGCGCCTCTCAGCACAGGAGTGTGGCGACCTCACGGAGCGCCCGCAGTGAGGATGCGGCAACCAACGGTATTTCCACTCAGCTCCGCGCCGTCGCTCACTTCGGGGTCCGGGCGCCCACTGTGTGCACGGTGACCTCAGAGGGAGCCCTACTCCGTCGGGTCCAAGGGAGGGGATGCCTCTACGTGAGGAAAACAATGACTCAAATCGACGTCTATCCGAAGTGTCACTATAGCATAAAAATTCTCTTTTCCTTTCTACTTCCTGCTGAGTCGCCCTGAAACAGTCATCGCTGGCGATTCTGCGTTGTCCGTGTAGGGGCCACGAGAGGTCACACACCGAAACCAAGGAGAGTCGTCCCTGAATGTGAGAGGGACAGAGGACCGTATCAGCCGAAACACCCGTGATGCTGGCACTCTGCGTCCAAAGCACGTCGTTAAAGAGAGAAATACTGGAGATGATCATAGACTGGGAAACCTGTTCGCGGCCAGGGAGGCGCTGGCTTTGCCTCCGAGGGCCAGCGCACAAGGTGACTGTCACACTGAGGCAACAATGACGGGACCCCAGACCGTGAGTTTCTGCACCTAGGGAGCAGGAGGCCCTTAACTCAGGGACGCGCTGTGACAGCGACGCGGGCTCGCTCGCAGAACCGTGCTGCGTGCACTCCGGCGTCTTCAGGCAGTGACGAAATCGCCACCTCGCCTCTTTCAGACTCTGAATGACGTCCTCCGGCTATCGACCGGAGAAAACCTCACACTGCAAAGCTCAGCAACATAGGGGCATCGATTGTCCTTTTCCTTGCGTAGAGATAAATAAGCAAACGGCAAATAAATAAATCAGTAATACAGTGGCAAAGACATAGAAATGAAGAGAAGGCAAGCATGAGGTCAGGGCAGGTCCCAGTGCCTGGCGAGGGGAGACCCAGGCAGCGTCCCGGAGGGAGCACTACGCCACGGAAAGGCGTGGGGTCCGCGGCCAGACCACCTGCGCCTGCACGCCGGCCCGGGGCGGTTTACGCCGGACAGCTCAACCAGCCTTTCAGTACGTGAGTTTTCTCATTGATAAAATTGGAGGTTAGCAGCACTGCCTCTCAGTATTTCCGTGAGGGTTAAATGAGCTAAGATGCCTCAGACATCGGAAGTGGGGCCCGGCACGCTCTGACGAGTGTGAGCGGTGCCAGTGTTAGTGCGACGGCAGCCTGGTCTTTCACGCATCTGCCGAAGACACAGTAAAACGCGTGTCCCCTGGCCCGGGCCCTGCGACCCGGGGAGTGTCACTCCGCTCTGTGTGACTGGCCCAGACCGGGCCTCGCCGTGCCGGGCTCCTCCTCCGCGGTGCCGTGCTGGCCGCCGTTCTGAGCACAGTAAACAGGAACCTGTGTCTGTACAGTCCCTGAGACTCCTGGTGTGTGACCAGCAGCTCCCAAGTTCAGCCCTTTGCAGTGAGACTTCCTTGCTCCTGAGGGTGCGGGTCGTGGGCGCTCCAGGGACTCGCTGGGTGGCCCGTCTCTGAGTCACGTCGGGTCCAGACTAGGAGACATGAGACCAGTGTGTCCAATGTCGATATCCGCTCAGCAGCTGGAAGTTGAGATGAAGCTCACTGCTCACAGATTTGCAGAGAATAAAAAGTCTAATATCTAGCAAAAATGATTAACTGGGTGCGTAAGCTCTACGTTGAAAACGTTAAAGAGGACAAAGCATTGTGTAGAAAAGGCCCAGGAATATCTTTAAAGATGAGCAGTGTACCAGCCCAGAGGAAGGAGACAGAGTCTCCGATCACCCTCCCAGTGACAACACCAGTCTGCGTGCCCCAGAACACTCTGATCTCGGCCGCCGCAGTGAACAAGGACCTAAAACGTAAAGCTCTCACAAGAATTAGGGGGACACGTCTTCTGCGAAGCGAATAGCTCAGTTCGAAGCAGCGGTCTCCGCCAGAAACTGGACCCGGGTCCGGCACGGTGCCAGCCCTGCACAGGACTAGGGAAGGAGCGGGTGTCACACACCCGTCGCCCACAGAAACGGCGCACCGTGAACACTGCCGGGAGCTGCTTGCCTGCACGTCAGGAAAAGGTGTCTGTTCAAAGTTCCTGTCGGGTTCCAGATTCGCCCCGGCTCCTGAGTGACCGTCTTGTCCTGGGAGCTCACAATGCCCTAATTTCTGGGAGAATAATACGGTTTAAAAGGTCTGGGCGGGACAGTTAAGTTCGTAAGGAAGGTACCCCCTTGTCTCGAAGCCCACTCCGAGGGGCAGGCCAGATCACCTGCCCCCCAGCGGGCTGCTGTGACCCACCCCCTCCCCCTCCCCCCGCTGCTGGAATCTGGGCCAGTATGTGCTCTGCTGCTGATTCCGTCCGTTTCTGTCCGTCTGCATCTCCCTGTCTAGGTCGTAGCTTCTCCAGGTCACAAACTGTTCGTTTTCAAGTCTAGAGAGCAAAGCGGTGACTCGACCAAAGAAACAACTGAGTAATGTGTAATTCCTTCAAAGCAAGCCACACCATGAAAGTGGCGCCCTCACACCGCCTTTTACAAACAGTCTCTGAGGTGTTCTCCCCTCCCTCTTGTCTCATGTCCGTCTGCACCCCACAATCACTGCCCCCCGCCTCTCCCACTTACGGGACCTCCTCATGGAAGAACAGCTCCGCATGCTCAGAATCAAAGCTGGATCTCAGCAAACCTGGGGTGTGCGTCCCCTGCGGCCGTGGGGCCAAGCCAGCTGCCGGGGTGGAGGGAGGCGGGGCAAGGGTGGAGGTACACACACACCGTGGGACAAGTCTGGGGCAAACCCGTGTGGCCGCGGACCACAGGTGTGGCCTCCAACGAGTCGTTGGCCTCCTGACCTCAGCCCGCAGCCTGCGAAGCGAACGCAGTAGCGGCCATTTCAGCGAAGACAGAGCCCACACATCACAGAGCTCAGGAGACACGGTGCCGTCCAGCCCTCCCACCGCGGCGGTGGCACGCTGTCCCCAAGGTGTCCCCTCGGCCCGTGAGCGGCACCCACGCTGGCCGCTGTGGGGAGGAGCACAGCCGGACTCTTTCTCCTGTGCTCCCTTCTCCAGAAACTTCACCTCCGGCGTGGACGCTGAGCTCTCACACCCAACTCGAAAGAAGGGAAACTGAGTCACAGCAGGAGCTTCATGGCGCTCAGCCCAGACCCCTCTGCCAGACTCATAGAAAATTAAGACGAGACCGGGCTCCCCCACCCCCACCCCAATTTCCTCAAGCTGCTGGAGGAAAACTGAGCTTCGGCAAACACCCCGTGAATTCACCAATTCAGTCGCAGGCAGCTATGCAAACAGAGGGCTTAATTTTGTCTGCTTCGAGAATGGGGGCAGAAAACCCCCAGAGGTAGTAAATCAAGGTCAATTATTTTTGTTACCAAGCCCTTCCCCACGAAGCCCCAAGTCAGCAGGCGGAATGACCAGCCTCTTAAAAATAATTGAAAGCAGACCTCCCGAAACCCCGGACGGGCGCGTTCACAGCCTGGGGCACCCCCTCCGCGGACAGCCAGGCCTACGCTCCTTGGAGAAGGACTATTTCTCACTTTCTTTTCAACGGGAGCTTATCGCCCGTGAACGGGAAGCATCAATGTCCAACGACATTCTCCTTTTTCCTATTTCAGCAAGCCAGTGCCCACACACGGTACTCATTTCTGCCGGCCAGCCGGCCTCGGCGGGGAGTCCGGAAGCGCGGCCAAGCCGAGTTTAACGAGCTGGTGGCTGTTCAGCCGCGCCCGCCCCGCAGGAGGCCAGATGGACCCTCAGTTGCTCCCTCCACACGCCTTTCTGGAATGCGCCCGGGCTGCCCCCGCGTCGCTGGCACACCACTCCCTTCGGCGAATCCTCTCTTTGGGGTTCTCTCCACGCACCCCCGTGGGCTGTCTGGGACCCGTTGTAACCCCGGGGCAGGCTTGCCGCGTGGCCCCGATGGCCCCGGCAGCCGAAGGCCTGCGTCACTCCCCCCAGGTCCTTTGGAAGGAACATCGCGCCCCTCCCATCCCCTGGAGCTGCTTCCTTCCCATCACTCCTGAGGCAGGAAAACAAGCCACTGGCCCTCGAGCACGTCGCCGCGAGGTGGACAAGCCGAACTCTTACTCTTTGCTTCATTTGAATCTGCTAAATCCATGTCAATCTGTACATCTGGGAGAAGCCCAGCTTCTCTATCAGATCTCCTCACCATGGTGGATGGCCTTTTAACCATTCTCCTTGTAGAGCAGAAAGAATGTTCACACCGTTGGACGTAGGCGAACCTCCTTTAAGTGACAGCGTGACTGCGGGGCTCCCGGCTGTCATGACGGCGTTTGTTAAGATCAGTGAGCAAACAAACTGGCCTTTGGCCGCTTTTACGTGCACGTCCGTTCCACTCACCCGACAGCCAGCCACGTGCTGAGCACCTGCCACACGTGGGGGCATTCCGTGTCTCGGGCTCACACGAGAGGGGCTAACGCTGACTCTCGGGCCACGGTCTCCAGGTCCCGAGACCAAGAGTCCAGAAGACACGGAGCCACGCCCAGGGTGGGAATGCGAGGTGGTCGGACGTGTGCACGATCTTCCCTGTGCCCCAAGCACGGGGCTCAGACAGTGAGGTTTCCAAAGGAGGTACCTGCCTTGTTCATCCTGACATCTTCGGAAACCCAGCAAAGTGGCTGGTTCCACATTTGCAAGGTTTTTTTTACACATGAGAGGAGAGAGAAGGAATGAACTCCTGAACTATCGGGGGTTTCGTGTGAAAGCAAAAGCATCTGCGAGGCCCTGAGAAGTAGCCGCCAGCTCAATGGATTCAGTAAAATGGAACGCAGTGTGTACAGAAACCAGCTTTCCCACGATCTCCCACCCGCCTCCGGGTGCCCTTCCTGCCCACGCCGAGTTTATCTGGAGACGCAGGTCCTTGGGACCCAGCCACCGAGGACCAGTCCTGAGCTCCGCTCAGAACTGACTGCCAACTTTGAGTCAGAACAACCGGCCTCTACACCAGACTCTGACATGTAGTAACTCTCCCGCTCCTTCACTCACCTGCTGTGACTCTGCCCCAGACACGGGTTGACCAGTGACCGAGCCTGGAAGGACGGCCCAAACGAAGGGACCAAAGACACACAGAGGACTCACCCTCAGGTCAACCCCGAGCAGGCTGTAAGCCGTTCTGCAGAGGCATTTCCAAGGTCCCACTTTTGGAGGCACGGTTTCCCCTAACAAGTGAAGATTCAGGCAGGCTATTACATTGACTACGTCCTGTGTGTCAACAATATTTATAGAAGTTCAAATACATAATCCATCTCTAACCGTACCCCACACACAGGCCGACTCTCTAGATCCTTAGCCAACGCTCCCAGAGTCCCTAAAGTTTGAGAGTTGCTCCCCTGGAGGAGGAAGATCCGGGACTTTGCTGGTAAAACCAGCAACAGTGACAACCGCAGTGAAGCACTGTGTGCGGACAGCCTTGTCCCGGACGCACTGTCCTGAAACCTGCACGCAGAGAACTCATCCCCGAGACTCCGTAAGCCATTTGAAACTCCGCCATTACAGCCTTCTGTCCTGCACTCGGGGACTTACGCACAGAGAACTTACAATTCCTGCTCAAGTTCACTGTCGCCGAGAAGGCAGGGTCTGGGTTGAAACCCAGGCATTTTGATTTCGGAAAAATAGCACCTCACACGGCCAAGATTGTAGGGACTCGTGTTCCTAGGTATCCGTTGTAACTTTATATTTATCATTTCAAACTCTTAGTAAAAATAAATAAAGAGAAAAATTCATTCCAGTAATTAATTTAACAGAAGTCAAGTCAAATACCAGCTCATTGTAGAAGCAAATAAACTCAGCGGAAAACAAGAGACTGTATTGTCTTAAGCTTTTCAACATTTCCCCTGAATTTTTAATCTCTCAAGTGCATACTTCATCAGAAAATATTTTTTTAATTACCTTATAACCACATCGTTAAGTCTCATGTTTAAAAACTTCTATTACGCGTAACCGCCATGGCGTGGACCTACACCACGTGGGTATCAGGTTGCCGGCTCGTCTGCAAACCAGGGGACGTGTGAACGCGGAAACTCTGTCTGTCTGGGCAGAGACTTCCTTCCGCGAGACCCCGGGTCTGGACCCCCACGCCGAGCGTGGAGCCAGCTGCTCCCGCGCCCCTCGCTTCACTTCCTCCTTGATTTTATAACCCCCCCTGCTCCGGCCAGCCGTCTCTCAAGTGTGCTTCCTTATTAGCCGCTTTTTTAAAAACGTGAAGATTGTACGTTTGGTTGACCCATCGTCACGGCTGAAGTCGCGACTCGAAAACAGGGTCTGGGCATAGCTCGTGAACCACGGGGCGGAGTGGATTGAAATAAGTTAAACAGTGTGATTTTATAACAGAAGTAACTCACACAGGATGCTTCCAGAGAAGTGGCCCCAACGATAGGAGAAACCAGAGGGAGGAAACGGGGAGCCCTGGCCCCCATTAACGTGGCGCGATCTGATCTTCCGAATCCCAGGATCACAGTCTTGAGAATAAAAACCCTGTTAAGTCGTTTGTATGGCCTTTAGTGCACTGGAAATAAAATAGGAGAGACTGGCTTCATTTCCCTACCAAAAAAATGCTGTTAGTGAGGCTAACATTACCCTGGACAGCAGTGCAGTCAGTGAGAAAGGGCATCATGACAGCTACCTGCTCGTGAATTGGGCCTTGTGTGCGTTTCTCATTCAAAGACAAGACTGTTTCGGGGGAAACAGATGAAAACGTGTTGCCTGCGTCTGGTTCTTCCGGCCCAGATGTGGCCACTCACGTCGCTTCACTTTCCTTCCCTGAAGAAAGCCCCCTGTCGGCCGACAGACAAGGGCCGGAAACGTCCTTCTGTCCCCACCGCTGCACAGCTGTCCCCACCTGGATGGAGGGTCAGGGGGAACGTGTGTCCCAGAGTCCTAGGTGTGCAAAGACAGCAAGCCCGGGAAAGGAAAGCAGACCTCTCGACCCGACAAGCCGGGGTGGGGTGGGGAGGACCCATCTGTGCCCAGAACAGGAGTCCCGGGACTTCTGTGTCCAGGTCAGGAGTGGAAGTGAAGGAGCCACAGAGACACTCGATGAGCTGGGCACCAGAGGCCCAGGCGTCACAGAGCAGGCAAAGGGTGTCGCTGCTTCCCCGGAACACGGCACCTGGGAGCTGCTCGGTCCCTCGAGGGATGGCGCGTGGGCTCTGGGGACTCCCTGGCCACCAGCTCCTGCAGAGGACGAGTGAGGAATCTCTGTTCTGGCAGAGTGTCTTGTTGAGCTGCAAGAGAATTTCATTCAGAGCGTGCAGTGTGGTGAGGGGGATGGAGCCAGGACTGGCAGAGAACAACCTCTTCTCCTCCTCCTCCTCTTCCTCCTCCTCCTCCTCATTCTCCTCCTCATTCCCCTTCCCCTTCCCCTCCTCCTCTTCCTCCTCATTCTCCTTCCTCCTCCTCCTCCTCCTCATTCCCCTTCCCCTTCCCTTCCTCCTCCTTCACCTTCTCCTTCCCCTCCTCCCCCTTCCTCTTCTATCCAATCTGAGCACTGTGTGAAAAATTATTTGATTCAGTGTTTTCTTTTCATGATTACAAACATATTTATAACTTTAGACTTTTTTTCCTCTTCGATTCATGTTCGAACATAGAAAACGTTTTCTATTTTCTTTCTCTTGGGCTCCTAGAGAAGTCACCCTCTGCAAGGCGCAGCCTTGAAACTGCAGCAAAGTGACCCGAGAGGTGGCTGCGGAGCCCGCTGGCCACCCTGAGCCGTCCAGCCCAGATGCTGGGTGACACCTGGGCCACAAAGAAGCGCTGGAGCTTCTGTCCCAGGAGACACAGAGAGAAAGGGAACAGCAGGTCCAGGAAGGAAAGGCGGCTTCTTTCTCAGGGTCCTGTCGTGACCCGGGACGGACGGCACTTCAGGCTGGGCCAGGAGGCAGAGGACACATACTTTCGGGGTGCAGCTCCGCCCTCGCAGAGGGGTGACCGAAGGGTGCACTTGGGAGGAGAGCCAAGTGTACAGCTTCCTCGGTGCATCTCCGTGGTGGCGACCCCCTCCTCCCGCAGCCTTGGGTGAAAGACGGTCGGGTGTCCCGTGTCCCTCAGAAACCTCGACACGCTGCCAAATCCAGTGCCTTTGGTCGGCCTGTGACCTCAGTTCCTTGCACGGTTCCAAAAAGTGTTCCAGTTTGTAAGCAACGTGGCTTTTCCTCGCCACAGGGGAAAAACCGTGTGCCGCTTCCCCTAATCTGCGGAGCCGTCTGCCAGCACTTGGCCAGAGTATAGGTCAGCACTGGTCAGTGCTCCTCACAGCTACAGGTTCCACTGAACTGTCAGGGGGATCCGAGACGGGCTGTGTCTCCGACGGTCATCGCGCCGCCGTCTGTGAGGTGGAGAGGCAGGGCCGGCTCGGCATCGGCGTCTCCCGTGGGGACAGGGCAGGGGGCCTGGCGGGGGCGCCCCACGGAGGGGAGACCGCCGGGACATGGTCAGAGTGGTGCGGCCTGTCTCACGACCCCACAGCTGACGCCTTTACACAGATTCCAAATGACGCCCCCAAACCGATCATGCAGACTTTGCGGGAATGCATGTGAGCGAAAGGACAGCGTTGGCACAGGAGAGAGATGACTGGAGGGGCGGAGGGAATGGAGTGGCGATGAGAACTCAGAGAAATAAATAACAAGAACTAATAAACGTGAGAGTGGGCAATTACCGCGGGCCGCATGCCGGGCCGCGCACAAATTAACTTCTCTACTCCGCAGAACGAGCTGAAGAGACGGAAGCTGTTATTATCCCACTTTCACAAATGAGGAAACGGAAGCGCAGAGAAGTGAAGTGAACGGCCCCAGACCACACAACGGGCGGAGCAGAAAATAAAACAGGAAGATCGACGATGATGAAGGGCCGGGCGCTCAGGACCACAGCTGGCTCACCCCTCTGTGCCCCAAGTTTAATGATGATGATAACATCAATCATGAACTCCAGCGTGGCCACAGCAAAAAAAAAAAAAAAAAAACAGTCATGACCTGGTTTTCTCAAGTGTTTAGTGTAATCAGTCTAATATAAGCCAATCTCAGCAGTTATTTTTCTTAAAGTGAGACTCCACTCTACAGTGACAGAACACGGTTATTCTGCGTCCTTTTTGATCCTACCTGGATAATCCAGCTGAATCCCCCTACGTTTTGTTTGCTTCTGGTTTTAATTTCAGCTCAACCAGCGGGAATGCAGACGTGACTCCGACAGCGTGAGCATCATGTTGCTCCAGGCGCCCCAGCCCCGGGACCCGAAGTCAGGCAGACGCCAGCCTCCGAGGGATGGGAAATCCAGGGAGAGCTCGAGGGCTCCGTTACAAGGGGTCGGGTGAAGACGGGTGTGGCAAATGCCATTCGTCCCTTCCCGCCCTTCGTTCCGAGAGAAGAATCGCTGCACCCCTCTTCCTCCGGACCATCACGGACCTTTTTGGTCGCTAACACTCAGTCTAGCTAGCAGTCTGAGACTACGCAACTTCCCGGCCTCTCGGCTAACTTTGAATTTCAGATTGTTTCAGGTCCCGAGGAGTCCAAACCTTTCTGCTCTGCCCTAGCATCTCGTGGTCAGCAAATCCAGCTCCTACATCACTCACGCCCGGCCCCTCCCCACGACGCAGCTGCACAAGGGACCCCACGGCCAACACTCTCTGGAAACGTTGGTACCAAAGGGGAAAGTCGGGGGTGGAGACAATGTTCTTAAATCACGAAGCCACCACCAGGAACAGCGCGGGGGAGGACCCACGGCCTTGCCCACCCGCGCAGGTGGGCGCCAGGCCTCCTGAGCAGGAACGCTCGTTGTTCAAACACGCGCTGCGTCGGCCTGCGCAGACCGAGCTGCAGTGAGTTCGCACCAGCTCGGATCACAGCGCAGAAACGAGCAGCCCTGGGTCCCTGCGGGGCTCCGGCCTGCGTTGTTCTCCGTGCCCGAGGCCGAGAATCAGAATCGATTCTAGCTTGGGCAGCGGCGGGGAGAGCAGGGGCCGAAGGGCGCCAGTCCCGCTGGCGAGGCCCCTCACCGCCCCTGGCGTGCCATTGGCCAGGGCACAGCCCAAGGCGACGCCCCGCCCCCTGCCCCGCCCTGGAACGCAG
This sequence comes from Trachops cirrhosus, assembly GCA_028533065.1. Lineage (NCBI taxonomy): Eukaryota > Metazoa > Chordata > Mammalia > Chiroptera > Phyllostomidae > Trachops > Trachops cirrhosus. The sequence continues at coordinate 146,742,222 of CM052543.1, forward strand.
AGATCTGGAGACACGAACCCGCGGCTCAGTCTGCCTCCCAGGGAGGGGACCCGACTGCAGCAGGAGCCTCTCCAGCGAAACTGTGTAAGGACCATTTTCAGCACGGAGTGCAAGGAAAACGTTTGTATCACTCTTTCGTTTTCACTTCTTCTGCTTGGATTTGCCACAGGCGCCCTTTTCCCTGGTGGCCGATGGAACGTGTCCCTGCTGGCAGCTTGGGCCCAGCTCCTACCTGAGGCCCCGTGGCGGGAGGGGAGGCTTGCTTGCCTGGGCAACATGTAAGCCCGTGATGGGCGCGTGGCAGTGCAGTAAAATCAAATACGCAATTTTGTAATAGGTAACATACCTATTTAAGGAGTACACAAGTCTTAGAAACCCCGACAGGTCTTCGCTGTGGGCAGGAGAGCATAAAAACTCTGCTTCCAAACCCGTCCTCACCCTGAACGCGGCTCGCTCACAACTGCACAGAGAACGCACTCATTATATATTTCAGTGCATGTGTATATATAAATACTTTATATGTAAATATAAACATCTATATATAGTGCATTTATAAATAAATATGATATAAATATTACATTTTATTCTACAATAAATATACTAAAATATAACTATATATTTAATATATAAATATATATTGTATATAATTAAAGAGTGACATTTTATGATGTTTATTCATTGTAATCAAAGCTACCCATTTTCCAATAGAAAACTCCTACTGTGAATTTTTGGATGAACAATATAGGAAAATAGACTTCCGGCCAAGATGGAGGCATAGGTAGACACGCTGTGCCTCCTCGCACAACCAGAAGAAGGACAACAACAATTTTAAAGATAAAAAACACCAGAACAGACAGAAAATCAAACTGTATGGAAGTGTGACAACTAAGGAGTTAAAGAAGAAACACTCACCCAGGCCGGTAGGAGGGGCGGAGATGGGCAGCTGCTCAGAGAGGACTCCAGGTGATGCCGCGGCTGGGGCGGCAGCTGGAGGACCAGGTGGCCCCACACTCACATGCGGATAAACTGGGAGGAACAACTGGGGAGTGAGACAGACCCACAACCCCGCCCAGCAGGGAAATAAAGCCTCAAACCTCTGACTGGAAACATCTGTGGGGGTTGTGGCAGCAGGAGAAACTCCCAGCCTCACTGGTGAGCTCCTTGAAAAGACCCACGGGGTCCTAGAATGTACACAAACCCACCCACCCAGGAATCAGCGCCAGAAGGGCCCACTTGGCTTGTGGGGATCGGGGGAAGTGACTGGAAACCAGAGGAGCAGGCGGCATTGTTCCCTCTCTGACCCCTCCCCCACGTACAGTGTTCACAGGTTACCCCACCCTGGTGAACTCCTAAGGCTCCGCCCCTTACTATGTAACAGGTGCACCAAGCCAAAAAAAAAATGGCCCACATGAAAGAACAGATCAAACCTCCAAAAAAAATACAACTAAGTGACAAAGAGATAGCCAACCTATCAGATGCACAGTTCAAAACACTGGTAATCAGGATGCTCACAGAATTGGCTGAGTATGGTCACAAAATAGAGGAAAGAATAAAGGCTATGGAAAGTGAAATAAAGGAAAATGTACAGGGAACCAACAGTGACAGGAAGGAATCTGGGACTCAAATCAATGGTTTAACCAGAAGGAAGAAATAAATAGTCAACCAGAACAGAATGAAGAAACAAGAATTCAGAAAAACAAGGAGAGGCTTAGGAACCTCCAGAAGAACTT
>CM052543.1:146744451-146765664 GCA_028533065.1 Trachops cirrhosus
AATGCCGGGTAAATGGTCACCGTCCACAGTGGCCAAACGCACCCGGGGGTGGAGCCGGGGTCATTATCTGCGACACGGGAACCGCCAGACAGGGGGCTTGCTTCCACTCTCTCCTTACTGGTTTCTGATGCACTTAAACAAAAAGCAGAAAGTGCAGTAAAAACTCCTCTCTGGTCAGCAGGTGAAAGTATGCTGTTCCATGAGCCGGATCAAAGGCATGCAGGGAAGCCTCGGTGTGGGAGGGCGGGAAAGCCTCGGTGTGGGAGGGCGGTGCGGGCGGCAGGAGAGCAGCGGGGCCCAGGGAAGCCTGGGCAGTGGAGCCACCAACCAGGGCCCTGGGCCTCCCCCGTGAGCACGGTGGCCCGGCGCTCCGACCGCGAGGGGCCTCCTGCGGCCTCCACACCGAATGCCGACTCCTGAACCGAGGCTGTGAGTCACCGCAGTGTTCCGGTCCAGTGCTGGGCAGAGGACCTGCGACGCTGAGGCGTGCCAGCTCGGGACGCGCCTCCCGGGAAAGTCCGGGCCCCGGTGTCAGAAACCCAGGCCATGGGCACACACAGCATTGGACACGACCCTTCAACACGGTTAACGCCAACGTGTTTGAGACTATCTCAAATTCTTTTCTGAGAACTAAGAAGCGAGGCAAAGGGTTCTCCTGCATTCTCACAATCGTCCCAGGGGGTTAAAGCTGGCCCTGGAGCTGCCTGGGTCCGCCGGGTGTGGCCTGAACCAGAGCCCTAGAGACTGGGCAGCAGGAGGACGGGCTGCAGTGGACAACAAAGTGGCCTGAGTGTCCCCAGAGTCCCACACCTCCCCGGCCAAGCGGGGCTCCCTTCCTGCCTGTGTCCGAGGAGTTTGTGCTGCGGACCTGCCTTGAAGGAACCCCCGTGGAGAAGATGCATCCAGGAAGGACTTCGTGCCCTGCAGGTTAGCTCTGAAGACCCCGAGACGTAAATACTCCACGCGTCCAGGTCGAGGCGGCCCTGCCGACTGAGCAGGGAAAGCGTTCGAAAGGCCCAGCATTTGAAAGGATGAACTCGGCACAGAGCCCCTGGATGCTTCCCAGAGCCCTGTTTGGCAGGTGGGACATCAGGCTACAGAGTTAAGGAAAAAAACATCTGTTCGCAGCAGAGACGAAGGGCATGTAGGAGCACAGCATTCCTTCCTGCGCGCAGATCCTGCCTCAGAGGGGAGGGGAAGGGAGAGAAAGCCAGGGAGCCGGCTCTCCAAGGCTGCAGGCTCAGTGCGTCCGGGGCTGGGCCTCCCACAGGTTCGTGTGGGGGTGACTACCCCCCACCCCCGCCAGAATCGCCAAGGTCCGAGGGTCTGCCCGGAGGTCAGCACTTTCAGAAGCGTGAGCTCCGTCTGTGTAGGGCCATGGTGTCAAGTGACAGCAATGGAGACTGCTTGTCTGCTTTGGAAAATGTGGTTGGGCCTGTTTGCTCTGAGGAGAGGGGCTGCCGGGTCTCCGAGGGGAGGGCACCAGCCTCCCCAGGGGTCTTTGGGCCCCGCAGTCCCAGACTGGGCCCAGGGACCGCCCCTCAGCTGTCCAGAGCAGGTGAACCAAGTGGAAGCAGAGGCCGGAGTCCATTTCTAAGACCTGCCTCTGGCTGTAGGATTCGGGTTTCACACTAGACAGCAAAGCTCTGGAGTGAGAGGGGGCTCAGGGCTCCGCCCGCCTCTCGGGTTCCCTCCTGATCAACCCTGCTGACCAGAGTCTGCAGCAGGATGCTGGGGCGTGACGTTCAGATGGAAAGTCACCGACGCCATCGCACCCAGTGTCACGCCGCAGTCTGCTGGCTGCTCTCCTGCTGCCGCGTAACCAACCGGCCTCCCACAGTGTGAGTTCATGCACTGGCCGAGTGTGGGAAGTCAGGGCTAGGGGACGCCTGTGTGTGCCCGTGTGCGTGTGCGTGTGTGCGTGTGCATGTGTATCTGCCACGGTGACCAGCTCCCAGGTGCCAGCTACAGTTTCACTTCCGCCGACATTCACGGAGCGCCCCGTGTATGCATGCCAGGGACTCGGCGAAAAGCTGTGACTGTCACTGAGGAAAACGCATCCTCTTCGCCTGCGAGGAGTTTATTGCCTCCTGCTCGTGCCCCTCTCCACCGCAGGTTTGGGGGTCCCAAGTGTCAAACCCCGGAGAAGGGCCCTGGGGGCCATGGCTTGGGGGTTGAGTGTTGTCCTGCAAACCGAAAGGTCGCCGGTTCGATTCCCGGTCAGGGCACACGCCTGGGTTGCCGGTCAGGTTCCCAGCTGGGAATGTGGGAGAGGCAACTGATTGATGTTTCTTTCCCACCCTTCCCCTCTCTAAAAATCTAAAATATTTTTTTAGAAAACCAACTTAAGAGACTGGATGCACTGCTGCAATTTCAATGTGCAGGGTCGAGGAAGGTCAGCTCTCCCCCAGGACGGGGACATCTGTCCCACTGCCGTCCCGATCTCAGCAGACACGGGGAGGGGCTTTGTCTGCACTGCAGCTTTGCTGCCCATCGGCCACAGTCCGGAGATCACAGGCGCCCCACCGCCTGTCCTCTGTGGGGCCCGAGACATGACACGCTTCAGGGCCTCCAGGAAGGATGCGGTGCAGGCACCCAGAAGCCAGTCTGGGGCGTGCGGCGGGGGTGGGGGGGAACCTCCCATGAACTTCACTGGCGGTCCTCCCTTCCTCTTTGAATCTTGGGCGGAGGTCACCTCTCCCACCAGGACTGCCTTGGGAGTTTATGTCAATTGCCACTGCCCGCCCTCCTCCATCCCTGCTCTGACTGACATTCCTGAAATGCCCCATCCCCAGTTGGTGGCTGCCCCTCCCCAGAAGGCGGGGCGGGGACCCTGGCCGGCCCTGTGCACAGATCCGCCACCCAGAGAGGCATCCGTGGAGTCCTCTGGGGCAGGAGGCTGGCACTCTGCCAGGGAAGAGTCCGGAGTGCACCTCCCCGGCCTTCGGAAGGAAGGCGGTCATTCGCTCCGGGCAGATGGAGCCACCCGGCCGCAGGGTTCCGCACCCGATCACACCTGAGGAGGAAGCATCTGGAAGCGTTCTGGGCCCCTCAGGAAGTGGGTGGCCCCTCACCGGAGTGCGGGGTGTCGGGAAGGCTGGCGTTCAGAGCGTGCCTCGCTTCGGGGAGGAGGACTCCAGGCGCGTGTGTCCTGGGGGAAGGCGGTCCCTGGTCTGGGTAAAGGTCGGCCGGGCTCGTGAGCCGGGACAGGAATGATCTAGAACTCATGCTGCTGACCGGCTTACACCGACTTTCACAGACAACGGCCCGCGTCTCACCGGCTGGGCCCACACGGAGAGCGCGGGTGTCGCTGCTGTGACTGTCCCCACCTCGTAACATTAAAAAGAAAGTCGTCCTCACAGCGCCCCCTGCCGCCGGCTCTTCACCCCGCACGCTCTCCGGCAGCAGGAAAGACAGAGGTCAGAGTGTGAGCGGCCACTTCATTAAATCACCAGGGATTCTATTGATCTTAGAAAGATTAATTGCCAGAAACTCCCTAAGGTTCACGAGCGGAACACCCTTCCCGCGGAGGCAGGGACCGGGCCGTCGCGCAGCGGGTGCTCCGCCGCTGTGCGCGCATGCGCGGGTCACAGGTTCGACCGGAAGCCGGCCTTCACCGAGAAGCGCATCATGGGCTTCTCCCGGGGCCGCAGGAGGCAGATGGAGCTGGGGAAGCCCCGCAGACGCAGGCGGCCGACGCCCCCGTCCGGGTAGATGGTGAGCCTGGCGTGGGTGACGACGTCCTGCAGCTCCGGGGTCAGGCTGTTGAACACCTGGCTCTCGTCGGGGGACAGCTGGAAGAGAGGCGGACCCAGAGCTGCTGGCCACCCCCGCGCCGCCGCCGGCCGGGACTGGGGGCCTCCCGAGACGGAAGTCACCCCCTGGCAGTGGCCCGGCTAACCGCCCAGACGGCGAGCGGGGGCGGTGCCCAGACAGCGCAGCCCAGATGCTCCGGTGCCGTGACGGGCGTGGCGCTTAATAGCAGTTAAGGGGACAGGCTGATAGGACAGAGTGGACGTGGTCCCCGGAGGCGTCACCTGCCTCACGGGGGAGCAGCCTGCACCCTCCTCTCTGAACCGCCACAGGCGACCAGTCCAGCATCCGAGCCTCAGGCGGACGCACCCTTACAGCCTGGACAAGCTATTTCCTTTCTAAAAAGTCGGTATAACGCAGAACCACTCTTCCCTGTGTTCTTTGCACACGCCAATTTACACCCACATTCTTTTTTTTTTCGAAAAAGAGTGAAGTGCGAGCCCTCCTCTGTGCCACGTAAACGGGCAGAGACGGTTTCTGAAGTCCGGCTCCTGTTACCAGGGGGCTGAGCGGGCGGTCTGGGGTGGGGGGGCTGCAGAGAGGGAGGGGAGGCCCCGCCCCGCCCCGCCCCGCCCCGCCCCGCAAGGCCGCCACCAGCCCCGCAGCCCGCACCTTCGTGACGGGGAGCAGCGCCTTCCACCTGTGGCCCGGGAGGTCCCACTTCTGCCTGACCATGTCTTCCTCCTCCTGGGCGGTCAGGATGCAGCCGTCCAGGCTGCAGCTGGCGGGGGAGCTGCCTGCGGGCACGGAACGGGGCGGGGCTTTCTCCACACCCTTGGCTCTCCGCACAGCCCGCTTTACGGGACAGCGGGCGTTTCAAATCGGACCCAGAGCCCAGCGAAGAGCAAACCAGCGCCCCCTCTCAGCAGAAGCCACGGAAGGAAGGCTGGGAGGGGGACGCGCCCACCCGCGATGGAGCTTGATCGCCCTCCCGAAATCGGCGTTCGTTTTTCACGGGACTCGGAGGCGGGCTGGCATGGGCTGGTGGGCTGTGCATCTGAGTTTCGGCGCCTGGCATTTGGCTGTGAACCTGGAGTGTATCTGATGCCCTTCCTGGACTGCAGCTCTAATTACTAGCTCTGTGGCTCATCTGAAATCATCACGAAGCTGGAAAATCTTTCCTGATGGTGGCACGCTTTGTAACGTGACGATAAAAAGTAGAAACGCTGAGCTCGGGGGACGGGAGGGGACCCCTGAGTGTGCTCTGGGTGCGACTACGCAGCCCTGCGTTTCTCCTCCGCAGTCAAGAGACTCACAGCGTCACAGACGCTGATGCGAGTTTGGGGGTCACCCTGACGCTTCATAACGGGGGAACCAGGATGCCCAGCGTTGAGGCGCCTTACTCAAAGCCTCACCGCTGGTGGGTGGGAAAGCCGGGCCCAGCGCCCACTGTCCTGAGCCCCACCCCCAAGGAACGCGCTGCCCTCACAGCCCGGCCTCACATTTACCTTTGAAGTGTCTCGTATCGATTTCGATCTGAGTGACCACTCCAGGATGTGCCAGTCGGAAAACGGCCCACTCACACCCAGAAGGAAGGACAGTGCCGCCCCCGTCACTCTGGAGTTCAAGAGGAAAGCACGTCAGCCTAGGCAGAAACCATCCCGAGACCGGCCGGCGGTCGCGGTGCGCGGGGGGGGGGGAGGCTGACACACCCTGAGGTTGTTTATTTCTTACCCTAAACGCGTGCCCTGAGACCCAGTTTGTAAGTGACTTTTTGTCCCGCTGCCTCTTTGCTATCGGGACATTTTTACAAATTTGTAACGAGATTTTCGGCGTCGGTTCTGAACTCGAGTGGAGTGCTGTGCACAGCAGGCTCTCGATCCTACCCGGCCCGTAGCTCCCCGAGTCACGTTCTCCGGGTGTTCTCGGCCAAATTTAAACCGTGCGCGTGTGATATGCCCCCAAACCTTAGTCTGCGGCGAGGAGAGTCCCTTCACCTTTCTCTGGAAGCGTGGGGTGTCGTGAAGACTGGCCCGAGAGAGAGGTGTCGACCACTAAGTCCTCAGTGGGACTCACGCACCGGGAGTGGCCTTTTATTTCGCTTTCCTCTCCATTTGCTAACGTCAGCGAGCCACCAGCCACGGGGTCTCTCGGGTCACATGCCCCCCGTCCCATGTTTGCGTAAGCGCTCTCGCCCAGGGACACACAGATATTAGGAATGATTAAAATTGGTTTTCTCCTCCCGGTCTGTCAATACATCTACTCCGGGTTCTACATCATTAAATCGCAGACCCCTCGTCGGGCCCACTGGCTCGTGCCCTGGCGCTGGAACGGAGCGGGCGGGTTCGGGACGCGTGGAAAATAAGCTTTCGGGGCAGCGAGCGCGTGGCTTCTAAGAGAGCGAGGGTCCTGGGTGCGCGGGGAGGACCGCGGGGCCTCACCTGCAGCACGGGCGGCCTGTCCCGCCGCCTCGCCGTCTCCCAGCCGTCGCCCACGGCCTTGGGCTGGCCCACACCTGCGGGGAGAGCGTCGGCACACGTGACTCCACCTCCCGCGCGAGGGCGCGGTCGCCAGTGCGGTGACATCGCTGACCCACAGGCCTGAGCGCGGCCCCACAGCTGAGTTCACTGAAGGTGACGCTTCGGCCAAAATGACCGAGGGAAACCGCCATTGACGTCACGTCGCAGGGACGTGAGTCCTACACTCGCAGGCCCGGCCCGTCCCCTCCCCCGTCTGTGAGGCACCACACCGGGGCATCTGCCGCGGGTGCCCGCCGCCCCCACAGCACCCTCTCACCTATCATTCTGTTCGGGTGCCCGAAGTAGGCGTTGCTGAAGCCGATGCAAGCCCCCCCAGACGCGATGGCCACCAGGTCCAGCGGCTCTTTGGGGTCCACGGCCGTCCAGTCTTTCTGTCCCATGCCGTACACCCTGAGGCGTGCGATTCCCCCGTCTGGAAAGGAGAGGCGCCGGAGTGTTTTCGGGTTGGGAAAGCAGCTGTCTGTGGGCCGTGAACTACAAAGGCGAGCCTACTCCAGAGCCTGCGCCCTGCCTCACAGCTGCCCAAAGCCCGCTTGTCTCACCTCAGTGTCGTGGCCTCGGGGAGGCCCTCCCTCTGACCTCCCACAGGGTCGCCCCACCCCAGTAGGTTTACCGCCCCCCCACCCCCACCGCACAGTTGCTCCACAGTCCAACCGCAGGCTGAAGTTCCCTTGTTATTTATGTGAGTCCCCGCTCATACGTCTCCCAAGAACCAGCATAGAAAACGTCTGAGTCGTTGCCTCTCTGGTTCCCTCTGTATCATCTCTGCCTAGATCCAATCCCGGCACATAGTAGTTGCTCATTTTTCACTTGAATTAATAACTCCAGGAAAGTCGAAAGGCAGCTGGTCAGCTCACCACAGATCCGATGTTTGGTGCCAGCGGTCAGCAGTGCTGATCCCGCCCAGGCTCAGACGAGAGCCCTACGGTTTTGTGTTCACGACGACGCCACGCTTAGCAGTGCCGACGGGAGCAGGAGAGATGACCTTCGCCGAAGTGCGTGGCCGCTGAGAGCCCCAGCCACCCTGGCCGCGGTCCGCAGAGCCGAGAGCAGGCACCAAGGCCCGCGTGTGCCGTCTGCCTCTCGCGGAGCGACCAGCTTTTATTTGTTTGAACACTGCTTCCTAGAGTAGAAGCCGAGTTTTCTCCCCGTAGGAACTCAAGTGTATTATCAGAGCATTCTCCTGAAATCAAGCCCGGTGTGTTTTTACAGGAAGACGCGGTGAGCCTGGGCGATCTGAAGCTGTTTCAGTAGAACAGCGGAAATCTTGATTTACAGTAAATCAGCCCAGACCACACGGGTGTGACGCCCGAAACAAGACCCGGGGGGGTTGGTGACGGGGCAGGCGCTGCAGCGCCCATCACGCTCAGTCACGCGTGATCGGTCTGCACAGGTCGGCGTCTCACGGGAAAGCACGAGGAGCAGAAATACACTGCACCCAAACGAGGGCCAGGAGACCCCAGGGGAGCTGGTGAAGATTAGAAGAAATAAAAACAGCCACTTAAAATCTCTGGAAAGTGTCCTAAGGGCATAGAATGAAGGAAGCAACATTTATTCCAGAAAATCTGCTGAAACTCAGCAAGAACCGCGAGATTCCGGTTTTGGAACCAGGTCAGCAGCTTCGCTCCCTCATCCCACTTCAGCGAGGTGCTGGCTCCAGACGGCTGTGGCCAAAACCACAAGCCTCGTCCTGGCTGGTGTGGCTTGAGCGCTGGCCTAACAACCTAAAGGTCAGCAGTTCGATTCCCAGGCAGGGCACACGCCTGGGTTGCCAGCAAGGTCCCAAGCAGGGGGCGCTCAAGAGCCAGTCACACACTGATGTTTCTCTACCTCTTTCTCCCTACCTTCCCCTGTCTCTAAAAATTAAAAAAAAAAAATAGAGAAGTTCTTAAAAAGTGAAAAAAACCACAAGCCTCTGCCCCATCTGACAGCTGGGGGTTTTCTTCCTGGGAGGGGCAGGACCCCAGTGTTTGTCATTCTGTCCCATTGGAGGTTAAGTCCCAGGTGAGTCCCAGCCTCCACTGCCCCTCCTCCAGGCAGCCAGGTCCTCAGGCTGCATGTCCCTGAGAGAGAAGTACACCGCGGTCCCCGTCCCCAGCCCCAGCCCAGAGCCAAGGCTGGGAGACTTGCCCCTGGAAGCAGCTGGCCCTAGAACAGAGAGCTCCAGGCCTCTTCCCAACAGGCCGAGTCCGCGGGCAACTGAACGTGGAGCAGCCCGGGCCCAGGGCTCTCTCAGAAACAGCGGGGGCCGTGGGAAAGGCTACTGAGTGGAGACTGGGGCATCCGTGAGAGACCTTTGTGAACTGCAAAGCTGGTTCCACTGCAAACCACATGGATGGCGGAAAAGACCAGGGACGGAGCGCGGAGAAGCCCTGCTGAGATCCCAGCAAACCTCAACAGCAACCTCAAACTGTCCCTCCAAAGGAGCCCAATCTAACTGGATTGGCAGTGCAGCGCCCCGCGCCCTGGGCCTTGCCGAGTGGAGAGAGCGATCGGATGGCGCTGAGCAGTGCTGACTGCGAAGCATGTGAGGGACAGAGACCGTGAGGGCGCTGGGCCACGGCTGTCACCCTGACAGGTCCCCGCGGCACCGAGCCTGCTCATCCCGAGGAACGGCCTGGGGAGCCTCCCACCAGGACAGTGACTTGGGCCCTGTCAGCGGATGCAACCGCAACCAGACACCACGGGCACCTGGACAGGCAATGAGGCGATTATCCTAACAGGCGGCGTGAAGGCACGAGTCCCCTCCCTTCTCTGCAGTGCGTGAAAAAGCCCTGGTGTTCAGGACGCAGTACGCGGACACGCAGCCTCTGTGTAACGTCGACCAGCGGCACGCGGCACCCAGCAGGCCGTGCCAGCGCAGCCAGGCCCGGCCCAGGAGATGACCCCGCCACAAGCTCAGCTCCACGGCGTGGACGGAGAACACCAGAGGTGACGAACAGGGAGGCTCACACGACAGACGCGGAGTGAACACGAGTGCAGACCGGCTCTCCTTCCTGTTCGGGCTTCTTCAGAAGATGCACAGTTACACGGGTGATTATCACAATGTATCGATGGGTTTGCAACATTTGTATGCACTTCTCACAGCAATGATGCCACCGAAAAGGGGGGGAGGAAGTAGAGCTATGTATCTCCAAAAACAAATAAAAATAAAGTAGGGAAATAATTACTGAAATGCAGAAATAAAACCAGATGCCTGTGAGTCAACTACTTCTGACAAGGGGCCGAAGTCACTCGTTTGGGAAAGAAGAGTCATTTCCACAGTCGGTTCGTGGAGAAACTCTGTCCACAAGCAAACCGATGAGGCTGCACCCTCATTTCCAGTGTCTGCAAGGTAACCAGCTCGAAATTGGTCAGAGACCTAAAGGTAAAGGCTAAAATCTCTTAGCAGAAAACAAGGGCTTTTCTTCATGACCTCGGACTTGACAGTGACTTCTTAGGTATGACTCAAAAATATGAACACCCAAAGAAAAAACACACAGGGAAACTTTGTCAAAATTCGTAATTCTTGCACATCAAAAGGCTCTAGCAAAAAGTATAAAGACGCCCAACAGACGGGAGAAAATGTTTGTAAGTCAGTGTTTAGAACACCCAAACAACTGTTGTGACAATAATAAAAGGCAGAAGCCCAATGTAAGAATGGGCAAAAACTCTGGACAGGCGTTTTCCCAAACACACAAGTGGCCAATGAAGTGCCTGAAAACGGTGCTCAGCATCACTGGCCACCAGGGAGACACGAACCAAAGACACGTGAGCAACTCCGGTCCCAGGGACAGGCCCGCAGGCAGACAGGTTCGAAGGAGCCCTTGCGCGGAATGCGGGCAGCAGCGTAGCTCGGAAGTAGCCACAGAGGGAGACCGTCCCAGTGTCTGTCGGCTGAGGGACGGGCCAGCGGCGCAGCCCCCCCACGTGGTGCGACGTGGCTCAGCCGTAGAGAGGAACAGAGTCCTGCCATGTGCTCGGCACGCTGAGCCTCGAAAACCACGTGCTCAGTGACCAGAGCCAGTCCCGGGTGACCAAAGTGTCCAGGACAGGCCAACCGATCGAGGCGGGAAGCAGACTCGGGCAGCCGGAGTCAGTAGAGAGGAGGGTGGGTGGTGAACTGCCCGGGTTTCTTCCTGAGACCGTAAAACCGCCCTCAGGGTGACGGCGGGGACGGCCACTGCATGCTCACGCCGACTGTCACCCACGTCCTGCAAACCACCGACTGATCGGCTCGCACACGGGGCGGTGTGGGGGGGGTGGCGCGGGCCGTGAGTCACAGGGAAGCTGCTGCAAGGTGCAGTGAGCGGGCCCTGTGTGCGCCCGCGCCGCCAGCACGCCTGAGAAACGGAAATCCCAGGAGCTGGCCAGCCTGCGCAGCACAGTCCCGCCTGCGCCCACCGCCCCGGCAGGTCCCGACCTCCCTGCAGAGCAACACCTGAACACGAGACTCTCCCAGAGAGCAGACGAGCAAACGGCCACCCTCGAGACGCCCGTGACCGGGACAGAAGGGGCGGCTGCATTTCCTATTTGTGCGCCTGCCGCCGCTCCGCAAAGACGACGAGGAAAGGACCCGTGGCGACGGGGCCACCGTGTTCACCTGGGAAAAGGTTGAGTCTCACGTGCGTCCATTTCTGCAGGGAATTCACCAGAAAGTAGTTGTGGCTGAAAGCGGGCTTCCCCGGCGTCAGCTGCGTCATGGGCACCAGGCAGTCCCAGCCCTCGGACTTCAGCTGCGACGGAGAGAAGACCGTTAGCGCGGCTCCCGGGAGCCGCGGGCCTCGAGTCTGGAGCCTGCGTGGCGCTGGCAGGGTGCAGGTGCCCTGGTGGCGGACAGGGTGGGGAGCACTTTGGTAAAAGTCGTGCTGCAGGTCCAGGGTTAATACGCAGAGCACGGCCCTGGCTGTTTCCACGCTGATCAGAACACCCACGGTGGCGGGCGTCGGGGAGGCCTGGGGAGGAAGGACCAGATCCGAGCTGCCTTCCCCTCGAGGAGCCTGAGGGAGGAGCCGCCAGGACAGCGATGAGGACAAGCCGGGAAGCCCAGGGCTGCTCCCAGGGACCTCGAGGTCCGGGGCACTTGGCGGGCGGGAGCCCTGCAGGGATTCTCTCTGGATCCGTGCTTCCCGGAGAGAAGGCCCTGCCTGCGTGGCGGTCCCTCGTCTCCCAGCCTGGCACGGACCAGCGGTCTTGTAGGACACCGCACGGATTCATTACTGGACAAACACACCTTACAGAGCAAGAAGGCACCGGAGCGCAGTCCCAGATTGTCCGTTTCATTACGTTCATCGGACGGGAACTCACTTTCTCAAGTTCCTATAAAACGTATCTGGACTCCGGCAGCTTCTGCCTGGGTCTCAGAGGGCAGCATCTGCAGGCCGAGGGGGCGCAGGGCGCCCTGGGAGAATCGCTCCCCTGGACCCAGGGCCACGGCCTCCTCTCGAGCACCGGCTGCCGGAGCCGCTCAGGAACGTCGGCTAGGTGGCCCCAGGCAGGGGCAGGAGGTGCCAGGAGCGGGTCCCTGCACCTGGTGTGGCCGCCCTCCCTGCACCTGACTGGGCCCCGCCCTTTCCTGGAGACGTACCTGGGCAACAGCTTCCCACTCTTCGGGCGTGGCTGCCACCCCCGCCCGGACTCCTCGCTCCGGCATCTCTTTATCTGAAGTCAGAGGGACCGCAGGGGCGGGTCAGGGCTCAGAACCCAAAAGGACCCACACTCTGAGTGAGCTGCGTGGTCATTCCATTCTGCCGACCACACCGGTGACGCCACGTCTGCGGTCAGAGCGTCCGCTGAGCAGAGTGACCCCAGGCTTGCTGGCGCTCCTCACCGCGTGGGGACTGACAGTCATGTGAAAAGCAGCGCAGCGTCGGCCAGCACACTTGCCGACAGGATAGTCAATGTTTCCAGGTCAAACCGGAACCGGTCTCTCCCCTGACCAGGGTTTTCAAATGTGGGGATCCAGCAGGGTCCCTTCCAGAAGCGCGCCTCCCCCCTGGGGAGGGGCACCCTCAGAGCCGGCCGCACCGGGTGACCCAAGAACCAGAGCGCCGTGGACAGCCGCAGGCGGGCTCGCTCATGCGCCCGAGCCACTTCCTGCTCCCAAAGGAACCTGTCACCCAGCACCACCTCAGCCCCCCGTGCCCCGCTGTCTCTCTGGGGCAGAGCCTCTGACACTACGGTGCTTTCAGCATAAACTTTCCAGCTGGCTTGTCTCCGAGAGGACACGTCTGCACACACAGGCGACGGCCCTTATTTCTGAAAAATTAACTCTGGGGCCAACGTCTGCTGACACGGATGGAAGGACCAAAGGGGACGGGTCTAACTTAAGGGTCCGTGTGACTCCGGCACACGGGCAGGGCCCCCACCCAACGCCCAGGGCTGCTGCCTCACCTGACCGGGGCTGGTGCCTTGGGCTCCGATTACCGGTCTCCGCGAGGCGCGCCCACCCTCCCAGCACCCTGCCTGCCACACCGCATGGTGACACTCTGGGAGAGCGTGGCGATAATCAATCTGAATCGGGTCAAAGGGCGTTGCTAAGCTAGAAACCAAAATTCAGGGAGTGCGCCCTTGGGAATCCCAGCTGGGAAGCCCGTGGCAGCCAAGTGGCTGCGACAAGCTGCTGACGCACGGCCGGGGGACCGAGGGGCCTGAGGACCCCGCAGGGCCGTCCCGGGGCCAGGCGTTCCCAAGGCACCTTCTTCCAAGTTTGCTGCTTGAATTGAGATCCGAGGGGCATAGCTGCCTGTGAAGTAGGAAATGTCCACGTCGAAGCCCCGGATCACGCCCTGTATCCCCAGCTTGACGATGCACCAGTCGTGGCCTGCGGGACCCAGACGACAGAGCACCCCATCACCCCGAGGCCGGCGGGGAGCCGGTGACAGAGCGGAACAAACACACTAATGTCCCGCGGTGACCCCTCTGCCCGTCGCAGGAAACGGGACGGGCTGGTTATCAGCTACGACTTTAGGGTGTCTCATCCCGGGGCCCCCCACTTCCTGCAGGAGTCCCGTTCTCAGAGCAGAGCTGGGAGAGCCGAGACGCCAAGGCCCGAGGCCGAACCCACGGCCATCGTGGGCATTGTGTGTCCTCCCGTGGCTGACCGCCTGGCCTCTCGGAGCCCCCTTTCCTCCCGGTGGACCAGGGCCCAGGTCAGCTTCCCAAAGCTCAGACTCGACCACCCCGGGAGCAGCCCTGGCCCAGCTCAGCGGGTGCTATTGCCACCGCTGGCTCCAGGGTATCCACTCCCGCCCCCGCCCAGGCCCCTCTGTGCATGCGTGGGCTGAGGTCTGGGATCTCTCCGGGTCAGCAGGTCGCTGCGCGCCCCTCGCAGGCAGACCCCTACCCGCCGCCAACCCTGCGGATGTGCTGGGGTCCAGTCGTGCCCGCAGCGCGGGAAACGCAGAGAATCACAACCACCCAGTACACCCGCTGTACTTGAGACAACGGACAGGGCGCTTTTACAAGCATTTCTTCCGCTTTAAAAGACGTGTTTCCACGGACTCTGAGGAGTAGCGCTGAGTAAAAGCGGCACCTTGCAGTGACTAGAAGACAGCGCGCCGCGGCGGGCCCAGATGACGGGACAGGGCTGAGCACCCGTGTTCCCCCCAGAGCCGGAGCGCAGGATGCCCTCCCTGCCCCCCGCCCCCCCACACGCTGTCACCTTCCCAACCAGCGTCTGGCTCCGTTACGCCTGGGGCCCCACCTCCCCTTCCTGAACGCTCCCAGCCGCTGTCCCGCACGGACCGCTGAGGTCGCACGGCATCCCAGGGCCCGAGTCAGCGCTGCCCGCAGGGGGCGCGTTTGCACACGCCCCGCAGGAGGGGGCGGGGCGCCGCCAGTCACCTGGAGCCCTCCGCCGTCTGGTCTCCCATCCGTCCATCCACTGGCCGAACTCCGTGTACTCGTGTTCTTTGCAGCGCGGGCCGTCGCTCTGAAGCACAGCAGTGACCAGCCTTCGCTCAGCCCAGGCTCCCAGCCACTCAGCTGCTGCCTGAGGCCGCGGCGGGCCTGCAGACAGGACGCTAGGGGCGCTAGGGGCGTGCCCAGTGGGCGGGGCAGTGCCCGCCCCTCCCGCCCTGCACGGTAACCCAACTGGGTCTCCATAGGGCCCTCAGACGGAGAAGTCCCACTGTGTGGCCTCCTGCGCGCAGAACGGCCCTTTGAGTGGCGGGCAACACCAAGTCACAGCCAGCGCCCGGGCCCCGCAGACGCTGGGCTCCCGCCAGCTCTGGGCACCCACAGCCCGTGACCCCCACCCGCCTGCCGGGCGGACGGTGATTCCCTCGGCGGGGCCACCGGTCCCGCCAGCCGGCACCGCGCCCCCCAGAACCCCCACCACAGTACCTTTAGGAGGTTTTCTGCAGGAGCGAAAAAGTCATCTGTTGCGAACAAAATCTAGGCAAAGGAAGATTCCATAACCGTAAATTAAACACACTCGGTTTCATTCCCTGACGAACCATTAGGGGGCGCAGTAAGAAGACGCCGTGAACTCGCCTGCGGGCAGGGACACCAGGAGCCACTGTGCCCGGTGCTGTGAGAGGGTCCCTTTCCGCCACCTGCCTCCCGAGTCCCCCCCTCCCGCCCAGCGCTTCTCTGACTCCCCTCTGCCACCTGGGTCCCGCCCCTGGGGAAGAAAACAAGCCGGCTTTCTTCTCTGCGAGGATCAGGGACCCCGGGCCGTGTGCCCCTCGCACACAGAGCCTGTGGCCCAAGAGCCTCAGAGGGCTGGCTGGGAGCAGGACGTCTCTGAGACGGGGGTGCCCTCCCAACTGCACTCAGAAGCAAACCAGGCCCGGCCACCCTGCCTGACCCTCACCCAGCAACAAGGGCTGCGGCCTGGAGGGGACCTGGTGCGCTGGTCTGACCCTGCCCAGCGCCCCGAGGGTGC
Organism: Trachops cirrhosus; assembly: GCA_028533065.1. Lineage (NCBI taxonomy): Eukaryota > Metazoa > Chordata > Mammalia > Chiroptera > Phyllostomidae > Trachops > Trachops cirrhosus. The sequence goes on from CM052543.1 coordinate 146,759,614, forward strand.
CCTGGTCTGCTGTGTTGGGTGGCCCTCCCCTGCTCCACAGCCAGCCGTGGCCCCTCAGTGGAAACCCTCGGGGCACCAGGGGCCTTTCCTGCCTCTCCAGGCTCACCCTCCGCACCCCTCACCCACCACAAACACTGGAATGTTCCGGAAACACTAGCCCAACTGGACCATTTCTGCCCCTTTGCAGCCCCCTCTGTCTGAAGCTCCCCAGGCCCCTGCTCCGTCCGCCTCGAGAGCTGCCTGCCCCGCTCAGGGCGTCGCTCCGGCCAGGTCTTCCCCTCGCAGCACACGCAGCGCCTCCTCCCGCTGCGGGGCCCAGAACCCGGGCGCAGCCCTGGTGTCTCAGCGCCTGGCGCCTGCTGGCGCCTCCCTGCCTCTGCACATGGCGACGCCTTGGTCCCTTTGCCCCCCGCAGGCGCCACCGCGCCCGGCCCTCGATGTGCACAGGCTCTGTGGGCGCCTCCCCCGCCGAAGTCTGAGGACCACCGCCCCCTGCTGTAAGAGAACCCACCGTGGGACAGCGAGTTCTTTCCACAGGCGCAAAGTGTCCTTTTTTCAAAAAGAACCCAAGGCACCAACTGAGGAAAAATTCTTTGGAAGCCTTTGGTGGTCAGGGGCTCCCTCGGCCAGGTGGGCCCTTCCGCCTGACCCCTGCTGCCCTCACTGGTGTCTCTGCGGCGGGGACCTGGGCCCCTCGCGCGGCTTCGTTGAGGCTCGTTCCTGCCACGAACCCTGCTCACCTTTCCTCCCACGGACTCAGACGCCATGTCGATCAGCTGGACGAAGTCGGGGGACCGGGACAGCTTTCCCTCCCTGGGTGAGTCAGCCATGCTGCCTGGAGGGAGAAAGGCAGGTGCGGTCACCCTCGAGCCGTGTGGGGCGGGGAGCCGGGCCCTCCCCCAGGCCCCCAAGCCCCAGTCCGGGACGCGCAAACAGCCCAGACGGTGCCGGGCGGGGGTGGCAGGTGCACGATCCCTCCAGGCGGAATTTAAGGGCGACTTTGCACAAACGCTGGAACGGGAGGGAATCCATCGGAGCTGTGCCTTCTACGGCCCACGCCGCAGAGGCACCCGGGGCCTTCGGCAGGGGACTTCACGCCTCGTCCGCCTGGCAAACGGGGGGCAATCCTTGGGTGGTTGATTGATGGGTGAACACGGGGCGACCCGGCTTTCACAAGCCCGCTCCAGTCCGCCTCCGCTCACAGGCAGAAGTTCTCCAGGCTCCTGTTTGCTCTTGCAAACGAGGCCGGCACTGGGACACGGCTGCTTTGACTGGCAGGAGTGAATCCGCTTCGGGGCGGGAAACCCCAAGTTCAGGGAGCCACTATCTGCCCGCTTCCCTGGAGACAGGACGGGCTTGGCAAGGGACCGGCACAGCCTTTTCCAGGACACAGTCGCTGGAAACTTTTTCATTCTCCCCGCAAAGCTCCCTGTGCAGTGAGGTCCCCGCCGCCACTGTGCTAAGATGAGTGACCCTGAGATGGAAGAAAAGCGGACAGGCCTCTGCAGGACGGAGGCCACAGAGGACCAGCTGGGGACAGCTCTCAGAGGAGGACTCAGCCCCACGGCAATTCCACAGAGATGCTGGTGGCGGGTAGGGGAGGGGGGGCAGGAAATTCAGCCACCGTCTCTCTGTGGCCTCACACACCCTCTCCTTCTCGTCAGCATCGGACAAAGAGGTCGGACTGGAGCAGGGGAGACTCGGGGGCCGAGCTCACGCAGGGTGGATGCTGGCCCCGGGCGTCTGCTCCACGGCCATGTGAAGACAGGCCACTGCCACACGTGGTGTCCACGTCGAATTCTGATGAAACTGAGAATTCAGTTTCTCGGGAGCCAGGAGCAGCTGCGTGCAGCACGGCGTGGGGAGACGCCGCCATCCCGGCAGGAAGCCCCAGCCGCCCGCACAGGTGCACGGTCTGAGGCATCTCCACGCACTCTGGAGGGCCTGCCCGCACAAGGTGCCCCTCTGTTGCTGGCGTTGGGTGGGGTGGCGGTTCTCAGTGGTGGCCTTGGAAGTTGTTCGGGGCTTCTCAAGGGCGTAGGAAAGCCCTCCGAGTGGCTTCCTGCTATGGGGGACCTACTGTGGGAGACCTACTGTGCGCCGGGCATCGACGGAACATCTGACCCAGGCTCCAGTTCCCACGACCTCCTTACAAGGTGTGCGCAGCTGTCCTCACGTCACCCACAGAGACCGAACCTCAGGGTGGGAATGTCACCCTCCTCCAGCACCTCTCGGTCCCAAACAGGGACGTCACCGCAAGTCCTCGCGGTCCTCTTCCCACACCAGGGCTCGTCCCACTTGCTCTGGGAAGGGCAGCTGCTAACTGCTCCGGCTTCTCAGCCCACCCAGTGCCCACGACGGCGCAGAAGGAAGCCAGTCGTGAGCCCGGGCGGGACTCACAGCCCCCAGACCTCCAGGACACTCACGTGGCAACCTCCCTGCTCCTGTCCCCATGGTGGGTCCCTTCTTGCCGCGTCCGCGTCCACGGGGGGAACAACCAAGGTCTCCCAGGGAGGGCCTGGAGCCCAGCAGCCAGACTCCTCTCCCCAAATCACCACCCCCTCGCTCAGACCACCTGCGGCCTCCGCTTCCAAGTCCGTCACAGAAAACACAGCGTTTGCTTCAATCGGCGTCTAAATAATCCCGTGCACAGGCACAAGGAGCCAGGCTGTGACCTTTACTGATCCTGCCGAGGACTCAATGCACTCGCCGCCGATCCATCCGAAACGAGGAGGGTGACAGGTTCTTCGGAGGAGGCGAGGCAACGGCCCTTCTGGTGGGAGCAGCGTCTCCCTGCAGTTTCACGGCAGGTGCTGCTTGCTCTGCTGTCATCGTGGTGGTGGTTGCTATCGTTGTGGTTGTGGTGGTGGTAGTTGCTGTTGTGGTTGTAGTGGTGGTAGTGCTGCTGTTGTTTGTGGTTGTGGTTGTGGTTGTTGCTGTTGTTATTGTTCTCTTGGGAGAGTTGCCTTGCAACCAGAAGGCACAGCGGCGTGAGTCCAGGAGACGTGGGAGGGACAGAGCCCCTCCCCCTGACCAGAGGCTCCACTGGCAGGAACGTCCCCGTTAAAGGGTGGCAGTGACTTGCATCATCACGGTGGATAAGTCCTAAGAAAGCCTTTGGCCAAAAGTGTGAGATTTACGGTGAAATAAAGAAGCTGACTTGACTTTGAGACCAAACTGGAGGGACGTACGCACGCCGGGATCTGGAGGAGCCTGGGGTCTGCAGCGCTGGCGTCTGTTCGGGTTCTGCTCGAATGTGTGCCTCTTCGTTTGGATACGGGTTTGTTTTACCTGCCAGCTTAGTTTTCTGGGTGGTTTTTAAGGCCCAAAGTCACGGGACTTCGACCCAAGCAGAGCGGGACCCCGAGCCCAGAGCCTCTCATCTCACACTGGGGCTGTTCCTGGCCCTGGACACACTGTTCCCAGCGCTGGGCCTTCCCCAGGGACAGTGACAGCAGCCAGTCACGTCTCCTGTGACCTGCCCCCCACCCATCCTTCAAAGGTGTCCCACGCTCATTGCTATTAAGGTCGTCTCTGCGGTCACCCTGTTCTTTGGACAGTGACAACGGTAACACAGCAAGTTCTTTATAAAGGCTCACCCAGGAGTCCGAAGTCCAGGGTCTAGGACTGGATTTCCTGCTCCTCAGCAGCCAGCCAGGATCTCATGGCGCTCGGTGCCGGCCGGGAGAGAAGGTGCAGGGGCCTGACTGAGCTGTGAGGAGAGTGACCAGAGTGGCCAGAGTGGCCGGGCCAGTGTGATGTCACAGGGGCTGGGGGCGGGGCGGGGGGCGGGGCTGCCCCTCCCTGGAGAAGCCCTGCACTCTGCCAGACCCCTGTGCAGAGGGAACTGGCCTGGTCCCCACCCCAATGTGCACCCTGGGTCCCCAGGCGCCACCACCCCTGGCTGAACCCCCTTCCCCATCCAGCTGTGACGCGGAGCCGGTCTCCTCTCGGGAGGGCTCCCCTCTGGAGGGCTCCCCAGGCTGGGCTCCCACCTGCTCTGGGAGGGGGGCTCCAGGACCCCGCAGAGCAGGGCTTTTCGGCCATTCCCATCTCAGGGCACATGTGAACTAAGTGCTAAAACTCGACAGCACACCAAAAAAAATATTTTTGCTGATCTAAATAAGTATAATTTTGATCTATTTACAAAAAATAGTAATAATACTCATTACCTACCCTTTTTTCTCCAAAGTGCCTTTTTAAAAAATCAGGTGCCTATACTTGTACAGAAGGATGTCCGATACCAAGAATTAACCAATCAGACACAACCTTGTCATGTGATGTGACCAATGAGATGTGACTCTATTTATGGTTCAAGACTGCATCACACCGGACAGCTACTGTTGTGTTGGCGGCTGTCACTTTTTTCCTTGACAGTGTAAGGGACAAGAAGCCAGTGCCCCTGACCGAACAGTCAGGTGGGGTGTTGCCGAGCTTCCTGGCCTGGGGAGGAAGCACACCTCACCCAGTGGGAGCTGTGTCTGGTGGCATGAGACAAAATCTTCGTGACCCGCCCTCAAAGTCCCCGGGGCTCGGAGGAGGGGCCCCAGGGAGACGAGAGCTGAGCGCCCAGCTGACGGCACCTGTGTCGGCGATGTGGGTCCAGCTCACAGCTGAGGAACAGGCTCGGGAGGGCGGGAAGCCACCAAGGCCTCCGGGGTCCTCTTCGGCCAAACCACAGGGGAACCCGGGGCTCCAAGGGGCCCCAGCGAGTGCACCTCTGGGTCCCAGGACAGCCCTGCTCTCCCCACGTCCTTCCGGGGCCCTCGTCTCCGGGGATGGCCCGCCCTCCCCCTCCGTGATGAGCCTGGAAAGGCTGGCTTCCCAGACACCCCCTGCACCGTCCCCAGAGGCCCCGGGCCCTGGGTCCCCGTGGACATGGGCCTTCTCTTCTGCATGAGGTTCCGAGGAACACAGCCCATCCTGTGCTGCCCTGGACTGTGTCCCACTAAGTTAACACGTGTTTCCGTGCCCACGACTCCTGTCACCGGTGACCTTTCCCCGGTGGGCAGCTAACATGCTCTTTGCTCACTGCCTCCACTCAGTCTCACAACTGCAGCTGCCGGCCGCTTCTACCCCCGTCATTACGGAGTCCAGGCCGCGGGGCAGAGGACAGCGCCCAGCTGCCCAGGGGCAGCGGGACTGCCCTGACCCTCACCTGCTCACTGCAGCCGGCCCCTGAGCCTCCAGTGCGTGGGGTCATGGCAGCTGGGTCCACGATCAGAGGGGCTGGCCCTCCACATCCACATCCCCCCAGGCCTGAAGGGAGGCCAGCGTGCCGGCCCCCAGACCATACACGGGGAGCAGGACCCCATAACACACTGCCCTCGGTCACACCCAAACGGAGAGGCACAGGTAAGTCTGATCTTGAGTTCAGACCCTCTGTCTGGCCGGCTGAGCTCCCACCCTCCACAGCTCGAGGCAGCGCAGGGGCGGAGCCCGTGTCCCTGCAGGGCACCGTGGTGGCCCCGGGCAAACCACAGACGTCCCCTGAGCCCACAGGCCACCCCTCAGCCCTCACCGGCCCCCTCCCCACCATAGGACACAGGGTGGGTACACTGTGCCAGGCGTGACCAGCAGTGACCACCCAGCACCGGCCCACGGCGAGAGCACCGCAGTGTCCGAGCCTGGGATTCAGGACTGCCCGGGTGACCATGGCTGCAGGGACAGGAGTGGAGGGGACCCCATGGCCTCTCCCAGGACCCCAATCCATCAGCAGCCCCGCACCTGCCCCCACCTCCTAGACAGAGCTGTGTTCCTCAAAGAGGAGCCACACCCTCCCTCAACCTTGTCTTCCCTGCCAGCGGTCAGAACCAGAACGTCCTTTTCCTGACCAGTCTCTTTGTCGGTGTGGATGCTGCCACCTGGGGACGATGGACTGAGGATGAGAAACTGCGGGGGTGCTGCCCAAGGACATTCTGAAGGGCACGGCCCCCCCTCCCCTTTGTTCCTTCCGCAACTCCCTCCCTCCTGACAAACCTGCCCCTCCGAGCTCACCCTCCCCCTCCCTCCCCCTTCCCCCTCCCTCCCCCTCCCTCCCCCTTCCCCCTC
>CM052543.1:146766164-146795306 GCA_028533065.1 Trachops cirrhosus
CCCCTCCGCCCTCTCTCTCTCCCTCCCTCCCTTCCTCCCTCACACACACACAACACACCACCCTGACCCCAGCATCTGTGCAGCTGATGGCACTGTCCCCCTCCCACCACTGGATGGCAGTGTGGCTGCACAGATGCACAATCACCTCTGCCGCCTGGGGCGTGTCAGCCCCCACACCTGACAAACGCCACTGTGCTCTGCCAGTCCTCTCCCCGCTGCATGTAGGACTCTGCCCTCCCGAAGAGCTGGGGGTTCGTTCTGACTGCAGGCCAGCCAGCCCTTGTCTGTCACTTTGCTTTATAAAACGATCCTGCCCCATACTCTAGTGCAACCCAGGACAACCGAGGACAGGGTGGCTTCTGGTGTCTGCTGTTAACTCAGTTCTGCAGGAAAGCCTGGTGGAGGAGAGACCTCTGATTTCACTGGGAGTGGGGGTGGTGCCCAGCAGGAGAGAAGCCTGCCCTCAGAGGGGCTCACCCTGAAAGCCACCCAGCACACAGGCAGGGGCCACTCTGGGACTGAGGGCGCCTGCCCAGCAGACGGACAGGGAGGCTGTGGGCGCCAAGGCTGGGCCCCACCCTGCCCTGCTCCTTCCCGGCCCCGACCACACTGGGCTAGCTGTCCTACTCGCACCCCCTCACCTCATAAGCCTCTGGGCCCCCACAGACAGGACCTGGCCCAGAGGTGCCGGTGAGGATACAGCAGGAGTCTGGGGCTCGCTGCCACTGCGGTCCCTACCCTGGGTCCTGCAGTGAGAGCAGCAGCCAGAGGGTCCCCACCCCGCCCTGCTCCTCCTGGTCCCCGCCAGGCCGGCGAAGAGGTCCGAGGGTGACGGCTACGTTCCACAGGCAGCACAGAGGAGGAGCCCTCTCCTCCGGCGCAGGCTGGGGCCCAGATGCCCAGACTTCACCACCAGCAGCCACGGGCGGGGTCAGGGCCTCACACAGACCTGCAGCCCCCTCCAGGCCCCCAGCCCCCGCTGGTTTCCCTGGCACGTGCACGTCTGTGTGTCGTCTTTGAAACGTGAGGTGTTTATACTTTTTACTAGGGACTGTGTGCAGTGCACTGAAAGTCGGGACGCTGCAGCTTCGGGAATGGCTCCCCGGGCCCCTCCTCCTGTGTGCACAGCCCGGGGCATCCCCGCCCCCAGCGCGCAGGCTGGGCCTGCTGACTGTCCCAATGGTGAGGTTTTGGACACCGTGGCTGGCTTGCCCACAGGCTGGCTCTGACCCCCCTTCGAGGCTCAGAGGTGGGGAGGCCACATGCGGGGACCAGGTCCTGCCCACACCCACCGGGGCCCAACCAGGCCTGAGGCAGGCCCTGGACAGGGAAACATGGGGACATCCATATTTTTGTTAAAGGTTGCTACATTTTGGGGGAATTTATGATACAACAGACAACAAACACAGCTCTTGGAGACACGAAGACAGTAAAACAGCACACACACCCCATGGTTGGGCTGAGCATTTATTTCTCTTTCTCCCGCTCTTGGGTTTGCAGCGAAGCGAAGCTGCCCCTACTGGCTACCAGGGAGAGGGATCGTGCACTTTGCTGTAATTCACAGAAACATCGGTCGCGGTGAAGCGGGCTCTTCTCCATGCAGAAATCACAGGGAAGGAACGCCACTGCCGGGCGAGGCCGCGGTGGCATCCGAGGGCTATGTCCGAGCTGGGGCGGGAGCGGGGACAATCCTGAGCATCCCGACCGCAACACGAGTGGGGAGCCTTCACCGCTTCCCGGGAGCCACCCGGGAGCCCCTCCTTCCTCCTAGGTGGGCGCCCTGGGCTAGTTCAGCCAGGACGGCCCTCCGCGCAGGGAGCCCCCGCGCCGGCCGTGCTCACACGTGCTCCTTGTCGAACTCGCACAGGAAGGGCAGGGTGGTGTGGCAGGCCACGTCGTTCCAGCCCCCCGCGGCCACCAGCTCCACGCAGTCCTCCTCGTCGAAGGCGTTGTTGGGCTCTCCGCTGCGCCACTTGTTGAAGGTCTGCATGGGGGAGCGGTCGGCGTACACGAAGCTGCCCTCGCGGTCCAGGTCGTTGACGCCGATGAAGACGCGGGACAGGCCTGCCTGCGTGACGTAGGCGGCCATGAGGCCGTTGGCGGCCTCGTCCTTGGGCATGGCCAGCGTGCCGCCTCGGCCCTGGCAGGACCGCTGCGCGTCCACGTACGTCCTCTCCTCCTTGACCAGCAGGTAGATCTTGCTCTCGGTCTCGCGCACGCCGGCGACAGCTGCGGGGGGAGGGGGCAGTGCTGGAAAGTGAGCGCCCGCGTTTCTGCAAAGGACTCAGTGCGCACGCGCGGGGCCACGCATGCGCCGGCCGCCGCGGGCCTAGTTCTCCTTGGGTTGCGGGGGTCCGGAGGCCCGGGGGCCCAGGGGCCGGGGGAAGGCGTGGCACGGGACAGGAAAGGCACTGACAAGAACCTACCATTCTTGATGAATTTCAGCTCGGTCGTCAGCTGGGTGACCTGGTTGTCCATCTCCCCGATGGCCTTCCGCAGCTGGCTGCACTCACACGGGAGGCCTGCGGGGCGAGGCCGGTGTCAGGAGGAGGATTTGAGGGCGGGGCTCAGGACAGAAGGGGCTGCTCCCCAACACAGACGTGTCACTCAGCAGACCCTGCGGGCCCTCCAGGCCCAGACCCAAGGACTGCGGGACTTGGCCCAGGGCAGCCACCGTAGAGGTGGAGCGGAGACGAAGCGCTGGGGACGAGGGTGGTGGCGGGACCGGGACGCAGTGACTGAGTGTTGGGGACACTGGGTTCCTATCTCGGTGACTCAGTGGAAGGCGGTACCGCGCTGAGCTGCATGGAAAAGAGGAGCCCGCGAGCCAAAGGAACGGCTGGGGTGCCCACGTGGGGGCTGGGGCTGACCCCCGGCGGGCGCAGGCTCAGCGGCACAGGCCTGTATTTGAACGGAAGGAGGGGTCGTGGCTGCAAGGACGTTCGGGACGAGGGAAAACCCCGAGGGGCACAGAGGGCAGATGCTGTGCTGCAGGACGGGGTGTCAGGGTGGAATTCGGCGGTGACAGGAGTGCATGTCGGGGACAGGCAGACCGCAGGCCCGACAAGAACCTGCCGTGTGCAGGTGGAAGGACCGAGGACCGGAACAGCCTCGAGGGTGGGGCGGACCAGGGGAGCCCACGTCAGCCACGGCCCGCTTCCCAGCCCAGGGCAGCTTCAGGCAGGAGTCACAGGTTCTCAGAAGTGCGGTTTTAACACGCGTTCTAGGCTCCTGGGACCCTCTGAGCCATACCTGGGTCTCCGTTGGGGCCGGGGGGCCCTGCATCGCCAGAATCCCCCTTTTCACCTAAAAAAGGAAAGCAAAGTCAAAGTCGCCAAGTAGAGGTTGAACAAGGATGAACAAGTTCACAAGGATGATATGTCACGTCCCTCATATGGGGATGCCCTGGGTCCCCCAATCCACAGGGAGCGATGTTTGGTGGACCCCAATCCTCGTGCCCTACATGCTCAGGTGGAACAGGCCCCTCCCATGGGACCTCAGAGCGCCAGACAACCGTCCTCTGCGCCAGCTCTGGGACACCCCGGGGCGTCCGGGAACACGCTTTGGACGTCATGCCACAAGTCCTGACACCACGAGCAAGCGGTCACTAAACCCAATGCCAGTTCTGTCCGGGTCCCTCCTCACAGGGGACCTCAGGGATCATCTAACCGACGGGACAGAAGGGACCTCCCCATTCTGCGGAGACCAGTCCTCCTGGCCCTGTCCTGAGAGGCAGCGAGGTGGCCCAGGCACGCACGGCCACCCCAGACCTGGGCTCCCGCCGCCTGCTGCATGGGGCACTCCTCACAGCCACCTGCCCCTCCGTGTCTCTCGAACAAAATCCGGCCACACAGCCTTCTGGCTTCTCTCAAACCAGACGGTGAGTGTTCACCCTAAAGCCACCTGACATTCCGAAAGCGTTATCTTCCTCCTCCCCGGGAAACCCCAAGTCTCAGCTGGGGGACAGCGTGGGGCCAGCAACCACTCCTTCCGTGGATTCAGGGGCATTGCCCGGGAGGGACTGAGCCGGACAGTCTCCGCCCAGGGGGCTCCTCTGTTTCCTTCAACACTGGGGCCTGGAAATGACAGGCAGCCTGACAAGGACCAGGATGGGGACCTCCTGGGCGGGAAGGGGAGGCAGGACACATCGGAAGTACCTTTGGAACCGATGGGACCGATCTTTCCGTGGCGACCCACAGTGCCTTTCTGTCCTTTGTCGCCTGCGTCTCCTGCGGAAGACAGAGCAACACACGGTGGTTGACGCACAGGTAGTGCCATGTCCCTCCCACTGACATCACACACATGCACACGCTCATTCGTGCATACACATGCACACATAAATGCACAAACAAATGCACCCACACATGGTGCACATGTGCACATGTGACACACATACATGTATGCTCGTGAACACAGACACACACATGCACACACATGCCTTCCCACTCATCCCACCGCGCAGGCTGTTAGCACGAGCTGGGTGTGCAGCCAGAGTGCTGAGTGGCCGGGAGGCCCTCCCACAGCACCCCCACCCCCTGTACCAGCTGCCCACACCGAGCCCCGTCACAGTGCCGGCTGCTGTCTCTGAGGGGACAGTCTGTGTGGGGGGGGCGTCCAGCCCCTGTGACTGCCGCCACCGACACCGTGTGCTCCACACTGCAAGGCGGTTCCTGCGGCCATGGAGCATCTGCCCACACCCATCCCCGCTTCCCAGACCAGGAGAGGCCTGCTCTGACAACTTGTGGACACGGGGTGAAGCCCCCGAGAAGGGGCACCCCTGCGGGTGAGGAGGAGGGAGGACCAGCAGGAGCAGCCCAGGACCGCAGGGGCTGCGAGGCTGACCGCCTGTCACCACAGAGCGAGGCTCCAGGCCGTGGGCGTGTGTGGGCCTGGGGCCGCCAGTCCAGGGGGCCTCTGCACGGAGCCTCGCTCTCAGCCCAGTGACACGGACGCTGAGTCCGTGGGGCCAGAGCTCGTCTTCAGGCGGGAAGCATGGCGTCTGCCGGGCATGCATCGGGGAGCCCAGCAGGCCTCCACCTCGCCCAGCCGCTGGGGCCCCACGCATGGCTTTCTGCCTCCGTGCGCCCTCTGCGTCCACACAACCATCGCCTCTCTGGGCTCCCAGGGCTCCAGGCTGCGTCCCCCAGCACTCGGCTCCTAATCGCGCTCAATTTAGGAATCTGAGGACAGGGAACACCGAGAGTCAGCCCACCTCCGTGCGGGGAGAGTGCATCCTCCGCTCTAGGGGGTTCGAGGAGAATGCGGCCACCACCAGCCTGCACTGCCTTTTCCAGCGGGAAAAGGAGACCGATGTTGAGAGGTGGCTGAGCGCCTGGCGACGGAGACCAGCGAGCAGAGAAGCGTCTGCACGTGAAACCCGGCGCTGCCGCCTCGCACGCTGCTGGACTTTCAGCCATCGTGAGCCGGAACTCTCTGGACCGGCTAAGTCGTCTTCTCCCGCAGTCGGACAGGAGCCCGCCCTCCGCCCACCCTGACACCCCCAGGGGCCTCTGGTCCCAGGCCCTGCCGCCGATGCTGAGTTCTCTCAGCAAACAGACGGGCCGGCAGGGCAGCATCTGTACTGACACCCTCTGGGGCCAGAGCCCCGCGGCCGGCAGCTCTAAGGAAGGAGTCAGAGACACGAGCAGGAAGCAGAAGCGTCTGATGCGCCCAGCAGGAAAAGAACCCAAGAAGGGCCTTTAGAAAGACACAGAAAGACAACCCAGCGAAGGACAAAAGGACAGGAAAGCTACGAATCCCTTCCAGACACCCGAACAGACGACTCTGCTTCCACCGTAAGGACAGAGGCAAAGGGGCCCCCAGAGGTGGCGCTCCGCTGCCGCGGTTGGCGCACAAGGGGCGGCCTGCGCGCAACGCGGCTGTGGGGCCGGACGCCGACTCGGCCCCTGGAGAGGTGTCCCGGGAACCTCATCCACGAGATGGCACGGCGAGGCGTGTCTTCCAGCTGCACTCACACTTTAAAGAGTGACCAGCACGAGATCGTTCGCGGCAGCGCAGCCCCGGGGAAGTGCGAGTCCCCGGGAGTAGCGGACCAGGCAGGCGCGCGTAGTGACTCCCTGGCGTGGGAGATCGGAGGAGGGAAGCCGAGTCACCGCGGATGGATCTCCCAGGGGCACGGCTCGGTGCCCGGGGCGGCGTGCAGCCTACGCGCGGGCGCTGCACTCTCAGGAGCAAAGGGACAGGGCGCCGACTCGCAGCTGCGCCGAGGGACCTCGTGCGGATCGACAGCCCCGCCCGGGCTGTGCGTGGGGCGTCGGGAAGGAGATGCTCTCCATGCACCATTTCTGTACGTTTTAAACTGCGAGCCACAGAACTGGCTCACTTTCTATTTTTTTAGTTAACTTTGATGAGCAGAGAGAAAAGCAAGATGGGAACATGGGCGTCAGGGGCTGGTGGGGGCCGGCCGTGCCGGGGACGCTCTGGGTCGTGACCACAAGGAGCGTCCACACGCGTGCACGGCTGTTACGGACCGCACAGCTGTCACTGGCCTCACCACACACTTCAAAGGAAGGATGCAACCCCCCCTCAGAAAAGCGACACCGCCGAGCGAGGGTTTAAAAGCACACGTTCAGTGACCTTTACTGGGGCTGTCGCAATGGTTGGAAAGGCTGGGCACAGCCTGACCGCGGTGCTGCGGGGCCGGCGGGGCGCTGGGACGGGTGCGCTCAGCGCTGTCCTCACACGAGAGTGAAGATGCCCACAACGCACTTCGCGCGGGTTCTGATGACGATCAAACCTTAAGCAGGGCGGTCCACCCCGACCCGAGGTCAGCAGCGCCATTCACTGGGCTCCCCCGGTTGCTGGGCCGCCTGCAGCCCCACACGTCCAGCCTGGTGCCCGGAGCTCGGCGCCCCGGGCCTGCCCGCGAGGACCCGCACCCACGGCGGCTGGCGCCAGGCAGGACTGCGCGCCCACCCACATCTGTGTGTGTCCCTCGGCTGGTTGGTTGCACGCCCGCACAATTGCACTTGCCCACTGCAGCCCACGGCCGGTGCCCGGGAGCACTGCTCGGGGAGGCCTCTGCACCCTGCTCTCCGCCAGGCCCTACTCACCACCCGGGTGCCGGGTGCCCTCTCTCCCCCCGCCCGGCCTCTCCCGTGCCCTCGCGTGCGGAGCTCTGAGCGGCTGAGAAGGTACCTTTCTCTCCTGTGGGGCCCACTCTGCCAGGCCGGCCGGGTGCGCCTTTGTCCCCCTTCTCACCAGCGTCCCCTGCGGAAGAAGTCACGTGCGTTTAGGACTCGCTCCGGGTGCAGGACCCAGTGCGACGGGTGGAGGGACAGCAAGGAAAGCTCCCTCTGTGCCCCGGGCCCCCAGGCTTCCCTCGCCCACCCCGACCTCCCCTAGAGGGCGCTCAGCTCTGCTCCCTCCCCCACCTTGTGTGAGCAAAGAGAAAAGTGAGTGTGAACACCAGCCCTAGGGGTTGGTGGGGGGCCGTCCAGGATGCACTGCCCTCTCTCCAGTCACCCCTCCAGCTGGCCCCCAGTCTGGCCCCAATGTGCTGCTCCGCACCTGCTCCCCAAGAACCCGAATGTCTAGCCACAGGTGGCAAACGCAAGCTCCTCCCTGCATGGGGGCCCTGGCCCGGGCCGGGGCGGGGTTACCTTTGAGGCCTGGGACCAGGATCTGCACGGAGCAGGCGTCGTCCACTGTCTGCTGCGGGTCTGCAGGCGGGGCCAGCGACAGGAAGGCCAGGCTGATTAGGGCCAGAGCCCCCTTCATCATGAGCACCGGCAGGGCACTGACCCCTGGGGGAAGGAAGGGATAAACAGTGACGGGAATTCCCAGCAGCAGGCAGCCAGTGACAGTGTGCAGGCCTCCCTCCTCCCGTGGGGCCACGGCTGCAGCCCTCGGGGCTCCTGCCGGGGGGCCTCTCTCATCCCGTCCCGGGAGCTGGCACACGGCTCTCTCTCCCGGTTTGTCACGACTGGACCTTCGCTCCCCGGAAGGCGTGTCCACAGGTCGGGGAGCCGTGCGGCCTGCCCGGCTAGCCTCACGAGCCGGGTCCTGCCATGCACCGACATCCCTGGCCCGTCCCACCCGGCCCCTCACACACGATGCCGCGCCCGTGGACGGGGAGCTCCCCTGTCTCTTGTTGACTTCACAGCAGTGTCACCACGCAGACGTGGGTCCCCGACCAGCAGGCTTGAGTCTCACAGGACAGCACATCACAGCGCGAGGACTTTTCGGGGCACCCCTTTCCCGCTGCAGGGCGCCCAGGCTCAGCCACGGCGCTCTGGGCGGCTAGAGCTCCCTGACTCTCGGGGTGGGGCAAGGTGGAGTTGGGAGGGGCAGGGCAGCTGCCCCTGGGTCCCTGGGGGAGCATCTGACACCTCCCCCTCTCATGATGTGGGACTTAGGCGTTGGCACCACAGCTGGGGACAGTGGGGCGCCTGCTGGGCCAGCGCCGTGGCCAAAGGGCATCTCCTCAGTCCGCCTGGTCACCTTGAGGCAGAGCCAGGACCTCTCCGGTGACTGAGGCACCCAGGGCTCTGCCTGGGACCCGGCCCGCGGCCAGTGCTCCCTCGGTGGTGGTTTGTGTGCCTGCGACCACACGCTGTGATGGATGAGAGCCCAGGAAGCCGGCGTTCCTGTGCGGTGAGCCTGTCGGGCCCGCGGCAGACACGGAGAACAGCGCCCGCGTCCCGGGGCAGCGGGCAAGGTCCTAGAACCGAGCGCAAAGGGCCGGGGACGAGGGTGAGCGCGCTCTGCACGGGGCCAGCGGAGGCTGCCCTGGGCACCACAGACTCAGCGCTGCCCAGCTGCCCTCCCAGGAATGATGGCCTCACGTCAGGAGGTGGTGACGCCTCGGGCAACATCGTCGAGAGCACTCGCTCGCCGCTCTGACCGCTGTGCTCCAGCCAGCGACACCAGCCACACGGGGTCCCTGGGATGCGACCCGGGAAGCCTGTCAGGGGTCGGGAGCTGACGCGCACGCTCCCCTCCGGGAGCACAGCCTGGTGAGCAGTGCAGTGCTCGCCTGGGGACGGCTGAAGTGCAGCCACGAGGAAGACCCACGGCCACGTCCCAGCAAAGGAGGGCGCAGGGAGGCAGCAGGACAAGTGCGGCTGGGACCCCTGGCCCGGCCTTCACCCACTCCCTGACCCCTCTGCCCACCCTGACCCTGGGCAGCTCCTGGTCTGTGGCTGGCAGGCGGGCGGGGGTGGGGCGACCCTGGCGGGAGCTCTCTCCTGCTGGCCGGGAAGCGGAATCCCGCTTTGTAAACGGGGACGCCACAGCCCTCCCTGAGCTCTGGAGCAACAACAGCTCCTCCGCAGCGGGGCCCAGGGGGCCCAGACCCTCCCGTGGTGGCGGGGAGGGGTGGTGGGGGCGGCGGGGATTCCCTCGAGATTCTCGGCGGGACCACAGAGCACGGAGAAATCACCCGGGAAACAAAGACTGTGCCGCACGCAGGCCTGCACTCGGCATTCCGTCTCCGCAGCAGTCCCGGTCCCCAGTCCTGGGCAGACACCTGTGGGGCAGCCAGGCCGCCGGAGCCCGAGGCCACACGGCCCCGACCGGGCCCCCGGGCCGCCCGGACGACACACGTTTTCCTCATCCTTTTACGGAGACCACGCAGCTGCACCCAAACCCTGCCTGCCCTCGTCTGCGGGACACCGACTTTCCGAAGTCCCACCGTGGAGGCCGGGGGCCGGGCAGAGTGTCCCACCAAGCGGACAGTCGCTCCGCACGCGCACGCTCAGAACCCATGCCTCACTTCTCCGCCGGCCAGGTGTCAGGCGGGAAGGGCGGCGCCCGGCACTTTGGTCGTCTCCCGTCTGGGGTTCCAGGTGACCCCCACTCCGTGTAAGACGCCCCGCCTGTCCCCCACATCCAGGATCCCCGTGACTGAGCCACCTGTCGCTGAGCACAGATCGCTGGCCGCCCCCCAACCCCCCACCCCACCCCGCCCCAGGCTGGTGGCCCCGGAGCAGCCCCTACAGCACGGCCCACCCTGGGCTGGGAGGGAGGGAAGAAGCCGCTTCACCTCTGCGAGTCTGCGAGACACCGCAGGACCGCCTTGTCCCCGAGTTTAGGTCCCTGTCAGGTGACTGCCCCGGGGGCTGGGGAGCCGATGGAGCCTGGGACCCCTGGTCCTGAAGGACTCGAGCCTCTGGCCTGGACCCCAGCACAGAGTCCCCGTCCCCTCCCACCCAGGCCCCCCCCGAACTGTCTGGAACCCGCCTTCCTGGCTCTGCGTTCCCCCGCCCTGGTCTCCAAGGGGGGCAGTCATGGGTGGGGACATTCCCTACCTGAGGCACACAGGAGGCGAAGGGGTGTCCTGACCGTCGGGGGCCGCGAGGACACTGGGCCCGGAGCCCGCACAGAGGCCAGTGTGCCCGGGGCCGTCCCACCGCCCAGCAAATCAGGCCGGGCGCCCCGGTGTTATCTGCAAACAGCTTCCTGTTTGAGACCATGCTGCACTGCTGGGGGAGGGGGTGGCGCTCTGAGTGTGGGAACAGGCAGATGGGGGATCGAGGCTGGGGGGCATGGGCCCCTGCAGAGAGAGGCCTAACACTCCACCCAAACACCCCGATATCTCCGCTGTTCTTCTCGTTTTGTTTTTGGAGCAGACAAGCCTGAGTGTTCTGGAAATCAGTTAAGCATAAGGAAGGGTGACAACGGTCACCTGGTAGGAAACCCAGCAGACAGAACAAAGTAGGGCTGACACCCGCCCTGCTTGTCCACGGGTTTCACAGGAAGCACTCGGTGTGTCTACTGCTCATCCAGGCCGGACCCCAGGGGGACCCCAAACTCACTCCACTACCGAACTTTCATTGGAAGGCAATGCATGCCCCAAACACGACTTTGAGGTGGGCTGGGTGGATCCGGCCTATACAATGGGTGGCGGCCTCTTTTAAGAAAGATACCTGCCCCGGCTGGTGTGGCTCAGTGGTTGAGCACCAGCCTGTGAACTGAAAGGTCGCTGGTTCGATTCCCAGTCAGGGCACATGCCTGGGTTGCAGGCCAGGTCAGCAGTAGGGGACATGCTAGAGGCAACTGATTGATGTTTTTCTCCCTCTTGTTCTCCCTTCCTTCCCTCTCTCTAAAATAAAATATTTTTAAAATAAAAGAAAGACACGTCCAGGCTGGTGCGGTGCAGTTGGTTGAGTGTCGTCCCACAGAGCCAAAGGTCCCCGGTTCAACTCCTGGTCAGCTCATGTGCCTGGGTTGCAGTTCGGTCCCCTGCCTGGGTGTGTGTGACGAGACCAGCCAATGTCTCTCTCACACACCCGTGTTTCTCTCCCTCTCTCTCTTCCCTCCTCCCTTCCCCTCTCTCTAAAACAAATGAAACCTTCTTTAAAATGAGGTGCGGACTCCCAGGTACAGTGGGTACCAGGGGCGTGATGGCGGGAGCGGGCGTGCTGTGGGACACTAGGAGAGCTAGGACAGCAGCCCCCGAGGTTCTGTTTCCCCTTTCATTCCCTTTCGGAGAGTGGGGGAGGGAGAGGGAGGGAGAGGGAGAAAAACATCCTTGTGTGGTTGGCTCTCCTGCCCCCAACCAGCGACCTGCCCCACAATCCAGCCAGGTGCCTGACTGGGAATCGAACCCATGACCTTTTGGTTCACAGGCCGGTGCCCAATCCACTGAGCCACACTGGCCAGGGCAAAGTTCTCGTTGTCCCTCCATGGAACGGAGGCTGCGGGGCAGGCACCTCAGAGCACGCGCATCCCGCTGCACACCGTCGCCCTGGACAGTGCGTGTGTCAGCAGCTTCTCAGCACAACCGGGAGAAGCCCTCCGCCCACCTCAGGGCTGGACGTCCGCCCCAAGGGTGGGCACAGGCCAGGGCACCCCCTGAGCCCTGAACACCGTGCTGGACGCCCCCAGACTGCCCTGCGAGCGTAGCTCCGTCCCTGCTGGAATCCCAGAGGAGTGTGTAGGTGTGGACGAGGCTACACTGAATTTCTGCTAAAAGATGGAACCAGAATAGCTAGAGCTGCTGTGGAAACTGAAGTGGGAGGAGCCGGTCTGCCCAGCCTCCAACTCTGCACACAGCAGGGCTGCAGGGAGCCCGCACACTATCCCCGGCTTGTGTGACTGTGCGTGCGCGTGGGTGTGGTACAATACGAGTCGCGGTGTTTGTCTTTCTCTGACTGCTTATGTCACTCAACAGAGCGTCCTCCGGCCCCTCCGTGTGGCAGCCTGGGCCGGAGTTCCTCTCCCGAGAAGGGCTGAGAACCCCTGGATGCACACGTCACATCCTCTGCACCCGGCTTCCCGGGGCACAGAGCTGGGTCACTGCCACCCGTCACTGCGGGGAACGCTGCTGCTGGGATGTGGGGGCGGACCCTGCCCTGCCCTCAGCTCTGGGGGGCTCTCCCCAGGAGAGGGGCGCTGGCGGTGTGAGCTCACACCTCCTCCCTCCGCCCACCCTGTCTTCTGTCTCACAGTCGAAGTGGGTACTTACCTTTCGTTTTTATATTTTTTTAAGATTTTATTTATTGATTTATTTTTAGACAGAAGGAAAGGGAGGGAGGAAGAAAGGGAGAGCAACCTGGATGTGCAATTGCCTCTCACACGCCCCCTACTGGGAACCTGGCCCGCAACCCAGGCATGTGCCCTGACTGGGAATCGAACCGGTGACCCTTTGGTTTGCAGCTCAATCCACTGAGCCACACCAGGCAGGGCACCCTTGGTTTTTAAAAAGTGCCAGTAACCTGAGAGCTCCCTTCAGACACAAAGCCAGGTGACAGCATTTCACCGACTGGCCTCCTCCAACTGGGCTGTCCGTGGGAACCATCCTCACACCGTAACGCGCCTCTGCCGGCGCCCTGCCAGCGAAGCGCCAGCCACGGGAAGAGGCTGGGTCCGCCCGCCCCTGCTCCCCTCCCCTCAGGGACACAGTCGTCCGGGTCGTCCGGCCCCTGGGAACGGCCTTTCCCCTCGTGAACTCTGACCCCCGCCTGGCTGCCTCCCAGTCACTGTTTACATTTCTCAGAGGCCGTGGAGAAGTCTGGGCCCCTGCCAGGTCAGGCCCTTGGCCACTGGGTGGGGCCTCACTGGTGGTCAGAGCCCAGCAGCCCTGCAGCTGGGACACGGCCCGGCCCCCCCGACAGGCCCCACAGCCTCCGGCCCCAGCGTGTGGGCTTGGGTCCCTGCCTCCCCAGGACACGCACTCTGGGCCTGGGCACTGGTGGCCGCAGCCCAGGTGGCACCGAGAATTGGGGGACAGCACCCAGCGTGGGGCGCTCTGGCTGCACACGGAGTTGTCAGCAATGTGGACACAGGACACCCGAGTCTGGCTGGCAGGTTGGGGGCGGGGCCCACGTGCTGCCCCGTCCACGGCAGCCCCCGGCACCGCGGCTGCTGCCGGCTCAGAGGCCACTCAGAGGATCACGGCCACCCCAGGGCCCTGGGAGCCACGCCCACCGACGGAGTGGTGCTGCACTCACCTCTCGTGGCCCCCGTGGCCCGGCCTCAGCCCGTGAGCCCACGAGGCTGCCCGGTCCCGCTGAGGCAGAGCCGAGCCAGCAGCCGCCCTGACCGAAGCCCACCGCAGGCCCAGCGGAGCGTCCGGGGACCCTCCTGCGAGGAGGGACCAGTGGGAGTGACAGTGAGGCGGCCGTGCAGGCTGGTGACAGCACACGGGGACCCAGGGGCGCCTCCCTCCCACCAGGGACCCGCCTGAGCAGCTCCTGGAGCATCTGTGCTCCGTGTCCGGGCGGCCAGCCTCGGCAGGCACGCCGCCTGCAGGCCCCAGGGAGCGCGAGGCCGGCCGTGGTTTCAGGAGCCAGCGCCGCCGCCGCCGCCTGGCAGGACTCCCACTGGCCTGTCCCACCCGTGGGCGCCGAGCGGGGACTTATCCGCAGAGACTGGTAGGCGCTCGGTCCCCGGGCGACCAGAGGACAGCGTGTGCGGCGAGCCTGCAGCGCCCACACCTCGGCACACCGCCCGGGTGGGCCGTCCTCCCAGGGGCTGTTCCCGCACCGAGTCAGGGACACGTGACAGCTGAGACCAGCTGAAGAGCGAGCAGCTGGTGGGGACACCAACGACGCTGTGACCCCATGACCCCAAGTCAGTCACACGTGTACTGACCACCGGCTATTTGCCGATTAAAGCTGGAGCCAAGGGAGGGGCGTTTCCGTGAAAGGCCCAGCGCAGTGGCCTCGTGTCTGGGGCAGCCATCCCACCGCGCCGCGGCCCTCGGAGGTACCGGTCCAAGCCCCCCAGCTGCGGGAGTGGGCTCCCCCTCACAGGACCGCTCCCGGGAGGGCCGAGCCGGGGGAGCTGCGGGCTCCAGGGAGGCCTCACGGCCTGAGACGGAAAAAGGACCAGGGGAACCAGTGGGAGCCAGAGCCCCCCGTGCCCCCTTCTCCGAGCTCCACGGCAGGACTTCCAGGCACCGCCCCTGCTGCGCCCCAGGGCCTCGCTGCCCCCCACCCCCACTGCGCCCCAGGGCCTCACTGCCCCCCACCCCCGCTCTGAGGGAAACCGCGGGAAGCCCTGCCTCAAGTCCCACCCTTGGACTGAAACCGAGTGGCACCCTCACTGGGCTTCCCAAAGACCACGGAGACCCACCAGGAACTCAGCCGTGGAAACCCACGGTTCCGGGGGAGGGACAACGGGTCTGGGTCCAGTCCCACAGGACGCAGAGCTGGGGGCCCAGGTTCACGACTCCGTAAACACACCGAGGCCACTGACCCGCACACCTCGGGCGGCCCAGGACGGCGGGGCTGTGTGCAAGCCCAAAAGACCCTCAGCGATGCCGACGCCGGCCCATCAGCTCTGCTCTTGGAAAAAGCCTGTCTCCGCCGTGCAGTTCTCAAGCAACTCTGTATTCTCGCCCAGTCCTCAGGCACGTGACACCTGTCCTCTCCGAGACGGGACTGTCTCGAGCCTGGACTCCCGGAGAGACGCAGGGTTCCGTCCAGCTGAGGCACCGCGCAGCGCCCGGTCGGGTGATGGTGCGTGCGGCTCTCCGTCTCTCGGGCGTCTGTGCGGGGTGCTGCGGTTCGGCCACGCCACCCGCCCAGCCGCCTCACCCCCGCAGCCCGCACGCCCCTGGCGCGCCTCGGACCTCGCGGACAGGCCGCAGGAGCGCTGCCCCACGCGCCGGCCGAGCGGGAAACCGGCGATACCGTGAACGGCCGGAACCCACGTCTCCAGAGTTTCCAAAGACACGCCTGAACAGGATACTGAAAACGGTATTTTATTTAGTCATTTTTGCTTACAACTGAAACTCTGGGAATTCGAAATTAACGTCCTTGCCCGTGAGCTTCTTGTAAACACCAGAAAAAGTTTCAACCTACAGGAAAAAAAAAGAACCCGTCACAGATCACAAAACTCACAGGTCCCGCCCTGCAGCCTCGGTTCCGTGACCACGAGCCCGTGGCCCTCCCTCCCCTCAGCCGACAGCAGGGAGCAGGCGAGGGCCCCGCAGGGCGTGTCTTCCACGGTCCCAAGGCGCCGAGGGACGCGATGCCGCACCGCCCCTAGGGATCCCACGGGTGGCCCGCACTGGGGACACTTTCCCAGGAAAAGAGGGAGGGCGGCAGCTCTCCCTAGATCCTAGCCCCCCACAGACTTACTGAAAGTCAAACCCGGGAATCACTTTCCTCCCTGCTTCCTGATACTGTAAGCCACGCCCCGATGTGCGGGAGCCCGCCTGCCGCGCCCCAGCCCCAGCCTCCCCCGCGCCCGCACCTTGTGCTCCACGTTGTTCTGCTGGGCTTTGTCCAGGTGCACCTTTATGAGCCGGCTGCCGTCCAGCTTCACGCGGATCCGCTTGCCCACGATCTCGCTCGGGAACACCAAGTCCTCCAGGATGGCGTCGTGCACGGCCGTCAGGGTGCGGCTGAGAGAGCGGGACAGAGTCAGCCGTGGGGACAAGGCCCACCCTCTGGGCGCCTGTCCCCCCCGCAGGTCGGAGTGCAAACGGCAGACTCCAGGTCCAGAACCCACACTGAGGCCAGTTTTCACACCCGAGACTCAGCAGCCCGGCCCCGTCACCTGCCACAGCTGTGTGGTGTGATCACACAGCTCACCCACACCAGCTCCACGGCCTCTGCACACCACGCACCCCCGCCCCCTCGCTTGCACGGGGCAATGTTCCGCCCCGAAAAGGGTTGTTCGGCAGCTCCAGGACCCCAGCCCCTGGGTGTCCCCAACCCCGGCCCGGCCCCCCGCCACACAAACTGCTGATGGGACCCTGGCCTCCGAGAACCGCTTCGCCCACACAGCCCACCCGGCTGCTGAGGGCAGGTCAGTGGCTCCTGCACTGGGAGGCCCCACAGCGGTGGCAGGACAGTGGGACCACGTGACAGAAGAGGCCACCCCTCCTTTCAGGGTTTGGGGAGCAGCCCTGGGCTGTGGGGTTTCTCCAGGACCCGCCACTGGGCCAGACGCCACAAGGTAGCAACCCGCCTTCCCTGTCTGCCGGGCCCCGCACACGCAGTGAGTGTTTCCTAGTGGCTCTGAAGGGACTGCCCAGGCCTCACTGGGACAGGCCACGGACAGCAAGCACGCTCCGAGGCCGCCCTTGCCTCTCAGAGAGCAAACGAGGCCGACAGCCCGACCCAGCACTTCTGCCCCGGACCTGGCGCGCTCTCAGCAGCTGCGAGAGGCAGGCA
Organism: Trachops cirrhosus; assembly: GCA_028533065.1. Taxonomy (NCBI): domain Eukaryota; kingdom Metazoa; phylum Chordata; class Mammalia; order Chiroptera; family Phyllostomidae; genus Trachops; species Trachops cirrhosus. The sequence goes on from CM052543.1 coordinate 146,782,757, forward strand.
CACGGGCGTGGGGATCTGCGCACGGCTCCCTTCGAGACAGAGAGGAGGGAGTCACACCCACCCTGAAGAGTCACCCCAGACTCTGACGTTGTTATGGGGGGCAGCGGCAATGCCCCCTTAACCACCGGGGCCCAGAGACCGAGCTGCACCAGGAGAAATACTCGACTCTGCGCAGGGCCAGAGTCAACGCCCCCGGCATCTGCCGTGTGCAAGGGAAAGCAGCACTGACGCAGACGCTCATCTGAAGGCAGGCCGCGGCTCCGCGAGGCGGCAGGGCCGGGGGTCGGGGGGCCCTGCCTGTCGCTCAGGGCGCAGCCAGTCCTGCCCGAGAAACCAGGAAAGGCGGGCCTGGGAGCGGGAGGACGGCGACCGCCCACCTGGGGGCCAGACCCCAGCCGACGCGAAGCCGACGGTCCGTCTTCACTCTCAGGCGCCCGCGGGGTGCTCAGAGGCGAGCTTGCAGAACTGTTCTCGTAAGTGCCACGATTAGCAAACTAAAGGCTCTATTACCTCCCGGACTCACTCTCTTGTAAACTACCTGGAACTCTCAGGCTGCTCCACGTGCCAACACGACAAGCTCAAGGCAGAGCCCTCGAATTCAGGCCCCAGAAGCCCCGCACCTGCCCCCCCAGTCTCTGCCCCCCGACACGGTGCAGTGACGCCAGCCCACAGCCCTCCAGGCCCACCCCCCTCCCCTCTCCGGGGTTTCGGAGCAGACGCCGAGGTTCCTACACCAGCATTACTACGATGAGCCAGCTCTCCAAGCCCAGGTCAGTTCCCAGTCCTGGGTCTTACTTACCTTTAAACAAACACCCAACCCCCCAAATTTTTAAGCAGGAATAAGGACAACACAAACTGCACACCGCTGAAGGCGGCCCATCCGGCACTCAGATGGATGGCAGACCGCATCTCCTCGGACGGGCCCGGGCACGGTCTGCAGGGACCGGGCACCCACATCTGGCACTGGGCCAGAACCGAGGAGTCGGCTCCCTGCGTCTGCGTTTGTGCAGAGAACCCAAGTCAATCAAGTCCACGCACACCGTCCACCGGCGTGCACAAGGGCAGCGACACGTCTAACCCCTGGTGTAAGCACGGAAACACACGACTCGGCCTTAATTCACAGCAAAACAAAAGGCAGCGACTATGCGCCCTGGCCCGCACCCGGTGTGCCCTGAAGGAAGGACCCCTCTTCCCCGCCCCCACACGTTACTGCGCTGCTGCAGGAACGGCTCTGTTCTTGCCTCCAGAACGTCCCAGCGGGTTTCCTCCGTGACCTTGGGCAACCAGCCCCTCCATAAGGGACCAGCGCGGTGCGCACGGCTCCCCCGAACCCCCGCCCGTGACCTCGGGAGCCGACTGCAGCGCTCACAGCCCCTGCGGGTCACCCGCTGGGGCAGGAGCGGGCGCGCCGAGCTGACCCTCCCGCGGACGCCGACAGCAGACTCACCTCCTGGGACGCTTCTGCTTGTTCTTTGTGCGGCTTTTCCGGGTCGGCTTAGGCAGGATCCTCCTCTGCAAGGGAAAGCCCATCGTGCGGCGTCAACAAAAGGACCCGAGGTTAGCAGGAAGAGCTGTCCGCCTGCTCTAAAAGCAGAGGCGTTCACAGGGCAGACTCAAGCTCTGAGCAGGTCAAACGCCGGGGAGCAAGCCAGGGACACGCGCTCCTCCACTCTCCGCCCTGCTCGCCGTGCCCCCCAGGCGACGTTCCCGAGCACCCCTCCTCCGTCTGCCCCACCGGCCTCCGCCGACAGCAGGGGCCGCAGGCAGGCGAGCCTCCCCGCAGGAAACCCGGCCCAGCCCGACCTTGGCCCCTTCGCCGGACCACCGCCTCCAGCCACTACATCTGCCCCGTGGTGAAGCTGCAAAGCCGCACTCTCAGCATTAATGGCAGAGGACCGCTTCGCCTTCTCACCCCGCCCAAGCGCACCTTTCCCTGCTCTCTGCCCCCCGAAACGGCCTCCGTAGTCAGACGGCTCGTTTCAGCCAGCTGAGCACCGGCACGAGCCCGAGTCCGCGCACGTGGCCTCGGGGACCTCCCAGCCCCGCACGCCGGGCCGCGCCCGCTACCTGCGCGATGAAGACGACGTGCTTCCCGCTGAACTTCTTCTCCAGCTCGCGAACCAGCCGCACCTGGATCTTCTGGAAGGACTTCAGTTGAGGGACCGGGACAAAGATGATGATGGCTTTCCGGCCGCCGCCGACTTCGATTTCCTAACGAAAACACACCCGCGCTGCGGAAGGTCCGCGCCTCGGCGCACACGCCCGGCTGCGGGGCCGGGAGCCACTTCCCACCGCTGTCCCCCTGCCGCCCCGCGCCACCGCCGCACGCAGGGCCGTACCTTGGCCGCGGTGATGTTCAGCTCCCGCAGCTGGGCCTTGAGGTCCGAGTTCATCTCCAGCTCCAGCAGAGCCTGGGGAAGAGAGCGGAGGTGACCTCGGCGACCCGCGGGCGGCCGCTCGCCGGGGGCAAGTGACAGGGGCACACGAGACAGGGAGACCCGCGTCGGCCAGCGCCGCCCCTCACCTGGGAGATGCCGGACTCGAACTCGTCTGGCTTCTCGCCATTGGGCTTCACGATCTTGGCGCTCGAACTGAACATGGCCGTCTCCTAGAAGCACAGAGAGGTCTAGGCTGAGCGGGTCTCCGCGCCCCAACCCACCCCGCCGGCGCCATCTGGGGGCACACGCCGCCTTATCCGCCGTATCCCCACCCGGTGTGGGGGGCCCGCCACTCCAAGGCTGATTCCAACGCGTGTTGCTCTCAAAATTGGCAGAAAAGTCCCAGCAGAGACGAGGCCTCATACCCACCTGGGTGAGCGCCGGCTTGGGAAGAGGCCTAGGTCTCGCGAGAGCCCGTCAAATCCCGGCGGCGGAAAGGAAGAGGCGGGAACTAGAGGAATGGAAGAACCACTGAGAAACGGTGGAAGCCTAGAGAGTCCCGGAAGGTGGCTCCGGGGAACCAGTGCGCTGGTAACACTTTTCCTGCTGGGGAGCCTCTATTTCGGTGCCGTTCGCGAAAGTTCCCCTGCCGGCTCCGGGGGTTTGAAGCGGCAGCCGGGCTCCCGGGCCGCGGTCTGGGCGGGAGACGTGGCCAGAAGAAAGCAACTTCGACCACCCCCGACGACAGGACCTTTAAGAAAGGCCAGCCACCCGAAGACACTAACTTACCACTGAATCAGGGAAAAGGAATCCGACCCCCATTCCAGTTCTGCCTATGGAGAACCACATGAGATGGGGTTTCTCGGAGCTCTTTGGAAACGTAGTTCCTTAGGAATGAATGTGCTTCTCGGCCCATGGACTCCATGGTGCGGCGACAGTTCTGAGCTGTCTCTAGACACCTGTCCTGGGGGCTGGGGTCAGGACCCCAGAGACGGAGGGCGGGATGCTGGGCAGGCGACCCCAGCGGTCCGGACAGCTGGGGTGAGTGGGGCGTGATCGGAAAGCCAGCAGAGGAGGCTGTGACGGGAAATCTGGCGGCGGCGGACTGCTTTGGGAAAGTGCCTGCCGTTCTGCCACGCTGTCGCAGAGACACCCCTCCCCCCGAAACCCTCAAGGTTACGGTTATCGTCTCACCCACCAATGTAAAAGAAGTGTTTTTATCGCCCTTCTACTTTTTATCCAATCTCAAGAGATTCCCCATTACCTTTGCTTTCTCCCACCTTCTGCCTGTCACCAGTGAATTTCATGTGACTTCTTTATGGCTCCTCTGATTGTAACGTATAAAATAAGCTGCGAAACTGCCATTCTCTGGAGCGTTTGCTCAGTCCGTTGAGAGTTTCGCTTCCCAGCAATTGCCAGTTTGGCTCATATACTCACAAAAATTATCTACAGGTTTGAATGGGTTTTTTTTTAAAAGTTTTTATTTATTTTTAGAGAGGAGGGAAGGGAGGGAGAAAGAGTGAGAGAAACCTGGACGTGTGGTTGCCTCTCGTGCACCCCCTACTGGGGACCTGGCCCACAACCCAGGTACGTGCCCTGACTGGGAATCGAACCAGCGACCCTTTGATTCGCAGCTCAATCCGCTGAGCTACACCAGCCAGGGTTGAATGTTTCTTGCGCTGACAATTTAAAATGTAGAAAAAGTAACACAATTTCTGTCATAGACTGATCGTTTGTTCATCTTCAATATATTTCATTAAAAGCAACACCATCCTTCCACCCATACTCATGAAACATGTACAGGTGAAAAGGGTTAGGACAGCGAGAGCACACCTGCATCAGCCCGAGTGAGAGACGTCACACACGTCCATGTTCACAGCCAACAGAGCAGCGTCACGAGCTCCATTTTTCAAAGGAAAGAACAGACTAAGCCAATCAAATTTACACAGCTGGTAAGTTATGGCTGGAACTCAGAGTTGGTATATGGGAACTGCACAGCTCAGGGATGGAGAAGGGAGAGCACTGGGGGAAATGAATGATTTCACACACACACACACACACACACACACACTTCTGCACATCTACCACTTGGTTAGGTGTGTTCACATCCAGTTCTCCTTAGACCTTCGCAATTTGGACGTTTTCACACTAGTGAGTTCATCCCCATTTGCCAATAGGGAAACTGGAAGTTACTTGACAAAGCCCTGCTGAAACATCCCCAAGGTATCAGAATTCTGCTCGAATCGTTCTTGTTAGCACGTCACTCTAGGTGAACCAGGATGTCCACCTTGTAGGGCTGTCGGTTAAATAAATAACAAAAGTACATTGTCTCTGGAAGACTGCACTTACAAAGCCCATAGCTCAGCAGCTTCCCTACATTCCTTGGGCCACCAGGGGCAGTTTCTGCTGCCGTCCATGCTAGGGGAACGGACTGGCAGGACGCCCACAAGGAGCAGAGACCTGAAAGTGCACGTGGAAGGAACGGGGCAGGGACCTCCAAGCTTCTCTGACGCCCAAAGTGGATTATTTTGTTAACACCCTCGTCCCATCATCAAGTCTTAGTTACAACCACGTAATAATCAGTTGTAATCGTTTTCTTAATTCGTTCTTTTAACACCAATAATCAACACTTAAAAGTGTAAATTTCAGTTTTAAAGACGTCATTCAAATTTAGTAAAACAATGTGTAAACTAAAACCTGAACTTTGACAAAAATATTTCACCTGTAGTTCTCACTTCCCTGTTTCACCGATCGAAATTTTAAACAGATGACCACTGTGACAAAGGACGACCACAGCCAGCCCATTGACTTGGAAAAGCAAGTCCTAAGTAGGTCTACCCCAAGATCTCTCCGGGGCGCGGGGGGTGGGGGGCAGCTATCAGGAAGCACTTTTCCCGGGCCCTGGGGTACTATCATTTACAAGCCCCACCCGGAGACAGCCTGGCCACGCCCACAACTCCCAGACCCCGCCCACACAAGGCCTCGTCCACGCCCAACCCCAGTCAACCGCCTTAGACCACGCCCCACCATAGGCTCCGCCCTCCCTCTGGGCGTCCCCAGGACGCCCAGAGCCTTCCTTCTCGCCTTGTTCCCCAACTCTGCGGCCCTGTCGCAGCAACTAGACCCCGCCCCTTCCCAGCCCCTTGCGCCCCTCGCCCCGCCCCAGAGTCCTCCCCGCTCCAGGCCCCGCCCCGCTCCGCCCATTCCAGGCCGCACTTCCCCGCAATTGTTGAACCTGAAGAGCGACGGACTCTAGGTCCCGCCCACCGACCGAGCCACTCGGGGTCTAGCGTCATCTCTCCGCGCCGCCGCCGGAAGTTTAGTCCAGGTGATGGCGACGCGAAGCCGAGAGGGAGGATGCTGGCGGGTCCCTGGGAGTGAGCGATGACCCGACTGCTGGTCGCGGTGCAGAGAGTCGCTTTGGCAGCCGTGCGCTGCAGCAGCGGCAAGCCGGGCATGTTCTACGCAGTGAGGAGGGGCCGCAAGGCCGGGGTCTTCCTGACCTGGTGAGCGAGCCGCGCCGCCGCGGAAGCGATCGCTTGCATTGTTTTTCCGAAGACCCCAGAATGGTAGTTTGCTTTGAGTCCGAGGGACGCCTTGCGGTGCTGGTGGGCCGGGAAGTATGTGGAAGGGCTGGACCTGCGAGTTGAAACCACACACCGTGCGGCGTGGCCCTGCCCCCAGAGCTGGCAGCCCAGCCTTCCCACACGAATCCCAACCCAGGGAGAGAATCTCCTAGAAAGGGGGAGCGGGACCGAGGGAGGGGGAAGGGAGTGACAGTGCCCTCTGTTCCAGGGACGAATGCAGAGAGCAGGTGGACCGGTTTCCCGCTGCCAGGTTCAAGAAGTTCGCCACGGAAGAGGAAGCCTGGGCCTTCGTCAGGAGCTCTGGGAGCCCCCAAGATTCACAAGGTAGTCACGGCTCAGTCCCTGTGCCGTTGTAGCCTCTTCAAGTCCCGGTGTCACTTGGTCTGCACAGCTAGGTAACGAGCAGATAGAGAAGGTGTGTCTGTTGACGTTTCTCCCTTTTACAGACCAGGGGACAGGCTGAGAGCAGGTGAGCTTAGCGGTTCTGTTCCTGGGGACACCCGAGTTAGGGGTCTCCGCCTCCCTGCTGGGTTGTCTTGCTTGGAAGAGATGAGGTCGGACGAGAGACCACGTATGGTGGAAGTGAGCGCGCACGTTTGTTTACAAAAGCAATACACTTGAGCAGGAGGAGCAGGCTGGCACCCAGCTAGTCTGAGTGCGCCGACTGTTGGGGTTCTAGGGCTTGTATGCTTGCAGCCAGCTTCTAGGTCCCCCCTCCTCCCCTCTCCAGACCTTGGGATGCATGTACAGTTTCGAAGGCTCTCTCTCCCAGATGGTGGGAAGGATCCACACAGAACTTCAGGGGCTCCCCTCCTCCTGTGTTGTCATCGGAACAGCTGGCGACCTCGCCTGACGGGGCTCCGGACTGCTGAGTGAATGAGTGAGCTGTGTCTCCCTCCCTCTGCACAGTGTTAGGGACGAGCCGGGGCTCGGCTCTCTTGTCGTTTCCGCTCGGTGTCCTCACTGCAGTGTAGCTGAGAAAACAACTGCTCGTGTTACTGGAATGGACGGGCCGCAGTTCTGGAGTGAGGAGCGGCGTGCTTTCCCAGCGTGCACCTGGAGGGGGGTCCCTTTGCCATTCAGACAGGGCTGCACAGTCGGAGCTGGCGGCAGGTCCACGGGCTACGGGAAGGGTAGTCGGTTGATTGCATGCCGGCCACAGGGACAGCAGGCTTGCGGAATGACCAGTGACTGCTTTAGAGCACAACGTTTTAAAAAGTGGATCTTAACCTACTTTGAAGAAGTGGTTTTTTTTCTTTCTTTAACTTCACTCACCGGGGTTTGTTTTTTTTTTTTTTTTTTTTTTGCTGCAGTAGATTAAAGCTGAGCAGAGGAGAGTTTGATTAGCTTGTGTTGGGCGGTCTCCGGAGCCTCACTAGCTGCTCGGTGCTCGAGCAGCTGCCCACGTCAGGTGCCGTGGAGCCCAGGTGGAGCAGAATTCGGGCAGCGGCCGGTGATGCTAGGAAGCTGCCCTAAAAGGCGCGTTTCCGGGGTGGGTGAGGGGGGACTGGAGCACGGTGCTGCCTGTGCTTCTGCCCCGCCCTCCACCTCTCCAGCTGTTTAAAGAGGCTCTGATGAGACAGTCACACTGTCTGCCCGGATGTAGAAATCAGTTTGGGCACAGCAAGTTTGGAAGTATGGCTCCTGCCCTGGTTGGGTTCCTACTGGTTCCCGTTCACAGGTTTTTTGCTTTAACCGATTAGTAATTTACTCATGTCTGAAGTTTTCCAGTACAAGTGTGTCTGTCTGTTTAGTACAGGCTGTAAGTATTCAGGCAAGGCAGTTCTCTCTGTCTGTGGGTCTGTCATCCTTAAGTTTACAACGACCTCCCAGTCAGTGGCCTTCGTACACGCACACGCGCGCGCGCGCGCACACACACACACACACACACACACACACACAGAGGCACGCCCTGGATTGCAGGTTCAGTCCGGCCAGCTCAGGGAAGCCAGTCTCGTGGATTTGGCCTCCCGGCGCATCTAAAAGTTGCGTTCGCACCGCCCTGCAGAGTGTTGAGCCTGCCTGCGGAACGACGCACACACCTTAATTAGAAATACTCTCCTGCTCACCGCCACGCTGCCTGAGGCTTCGGCGAGCCGGACGGTTCTGCTGACGAAGGGTCTTTGCCCCGAGGTGAAGGCTGCTTTCCGACCGGGGGTGGGGGGGTGTCACTGAGGCCGCGGAGGCTGTGGCAGTTTCTTAAAATCACAGTGAAGGCTGCGGCGTCGGTGGACTGTTCCTTCCACGGACGATTTCCCTGCGGCGCGCGGTGCTGTCTGAGAGTATCTGCCCACAGACTTCTTACTGAACTGGACTCGGCGCTCTCAGGCCCTGCCCCTGCGTCGCCCTCTGAGTTCATGTCACGTCCTGAGTCCTTTGCTGTCATTGTAACCGTCTGCGCAGCGGGGTCACCAGGAGCTGACGCCGTGTCAAGGGACCGCGCTCGGCTCGCCCACGCGGGCCCCTGCCCCTCCGTTGGGAGCTCTGCTGTGCGACTGGGCGGCTCGGTCACAGCGCCGGCCGCCGCTTCTCACTCTCGTCGTCTAGTTTCTGTACAAGACTCTGGTCTTGGCTGTTTCCGGAAGGCGCCCCTAAGGCTCTCCAGCTCTCTGCGGTGCCGGAGGGCTCATTGCCCGTGGCGTCTCCGCCATCAGCACCGAAACCAGATTGACTTTGTGACGGGCTTTGCTCTTCCCCTCGCACTGCGCTCACCAAGCCTGCCCTGGAGCGTGGAGCGTGGAGTCACAGGACGCGGAAGTCTGAGGGTGTGGCTGCCTCAGGTCGTCCCCGTTCTCAGGGCCACACACACAGGGTGTCTTAAGTCTGATTGAGTGACTCCCCAAATTTCTGGGTTCTCGGTCACTTCGCGTTGGGCTCGTTGTCTCGGTTTCCGAGCAGACTCTGTCTTTCAGGGCAGAAAGAGGGACGTGCACAGGGACCACAAGCGAAAGCCGGCAAGCGGCTCCGGGAGGCCCTGGCCGCGGGCGAAGAGGAGGACTCGGAGCCGCGCGCGAAGCAGGGGAAGCCGGCCCCGGGGGCGACGGCTCCCGTCAGCAAGGACTCCTTCTCCTACATGGGTACGGCTTTCCTGGGTGTTTAGTTTCTGATGTAGAACGAGACTGTATGTGTAAAAATTTTTCTCAGTTTTTAATGGGAGGGAAACTTCAGATGTTCTAACGTCCGCACTCTTGTCTGGAGGGCATTTTATTTAAACACCTCCAAGGTTACTGTTCTGCACTTGATCACGTGGTACAGAATTGTTACAGTTTCGGACACGCACAGGGGAGCCGTTCTCAGGGTTCCTGGTAGCAGACACCGACCTTCTGAAACACCCGGTCTCCCCGGGTGCGCAGCCCTCCAGGTCCCCGAGAGGAAGTGCCGCAGCTGTGGTGTCTCCCACTGAGGGGGCCTTGAGGGAGCCCCCCGAGGACCAGCCAGTGCCACCTCTGAGCCTTTCACTGCCCGTCTTCGCTCACGACGAGTCAGCCCAGCTCCCCCCGGGGGGCGCTGTGGGTGGTCGGGGATGAGCCACCTGCAGAGTCCTCGCCGTGGCTGGAGGCGTGGCGACACCTCCACAGGCCTGGTGCGGGGCGGGTGCTGGCCGCTGACACGGCAGTGACGCGGGAGGAGGCTGGCAGTCAGGTTGGTGGCACCCAGTCCGGGTGACCCGGGCAGGCCCCCGCCCCCCACCCTCCTGGGACAGAGAGGCCTGGAGTGCACATTGCCTGCGTTTGCCCCTGCGCCCCCGCTCCTGACCTCTCAGCCGCCCTGCCGAGGGTCCTGCTGGCCAGCGGGGGCGGAGGGTGGCCTCCTGTGAGTCCTCTCCACCTCACCCTTTACGGTGCCGGTGTGTCGATCACACACTCTGTCTCCTTGGAAGAAAGCCAGGCGGAGCCCAGCTTACTGGCGGCGAGCACGCTGAGAAAACCAAATAGCAGCGTTTGTCAGAGGGCCTGACCCTGTGGCGGGCACGTCCCCATCAGGCCAAGGCACTGCTTGCCTGGGGGGAACGGAGGCCCTGCCCCCGAGGACAGGGACAGTGGCATGGCTCTGTGACCCTGCAGCGGGGCTGTGAGCAGCACCTGCCACGGCAGCAGGCCCTGGGTTTCCCAAATGACGTCTCTGTGCCTGGCGGGCGGGACCCAGACACGAGTGTAGTCCAGGCAGGAGGTGTCGGGTGCCCCCATGTCGGGGAGTGTCGTGTGTGTAGACAGGAAACTCCCGGAGAACCGTAGGAGACCCTCTGAGTTCGAAGTGCTAACTGCAGTACGGGAAGCGCCAGGTGAACTTCAGTTTCTGGTGGCGTTGGGCCGGCGGCACTCACCGGGTGTCCGTCTGTCTGTCTGACAGGAGAACACGTCGTCGTCTACACGGACGGCTGCTGCTCCAGGAACGGGCGGAAGCGGGCGCGCGCAGGGATCGGCGTGTACTGGGGGCCCGGCCACCCGCTGTGAGTGAACGGGGCACGGGGGCGGGTTCCCTTTCCCCCGGCCGCGGTCTGAAACGCCCCAGCGGCCAGGCAGGCCCTGCTTGCTGTTTGACCGTTGGGTGAGCAGCCCTGTGCAGGGGCAGGCAGTGTCCTTCCGAACGGGGAGCTTCTGAGTCTTGCTGATGAGGCTCCACAGGGAAATAACCTGAGTGCCACCCTGTGAGAGGCCCGATGTCCCGAGGAAGTGGCTTTGGCAGGGTGCAGAGGGACAGGTCACAGGACTTGGAGCCCACCCTGCACCTCGGCTCTCCTGAAGGTGGGAGAGGCGGGTCAGGGTGTGGGGCCTGGGACGCGGCCTCGGGTGCAGGGAGGCAGCCACGCGCTGCTTGGCCTGCATCCCCGGGTCTGCAGGGCCCGCAGCTGTGTCGGGCAGGGTTGATGGAGGGGAGCTGCTCCTTAACCGTCCCCAACAGTTCCCCTCCACGTTCCCTGGAGCTGTGCAGTCTGCAGAGGCCTTCGCTTTGCTCGTGCGTCGGCTCCGCGCCCCGTGCGTGCCGGCGGGCTCGTGCGTCGGCTCCGCGCCCCGTGCGTGCCGGCGGGCTCCTGTGCGCCGAGCGTCGCAGGTTCGGTGCCAGCCCAGGCCACGGCTCACGCTTCTCAGCCCAGAATGAAATTTGTCTTTGACCTTGGTCCAGTGTTCCTTCTCCAACAGCACACGTGGCGTTTTCAGTCAAGTGCTAATGTTGCTCGCTTGATTTTGAAGGCAGTCTTTATGTGGTGCTTTGGTATTTCCAACAGAAATGTGTATTAACCTGTTATGATTTTACCCTCTTCTGTTTTGAAACCAGAAACGTCGGCGTCAGACTTCCTGGGCGACAGACCAACCAGCGAGCGGAAATCCATGTAAGTGACCCGTCATCGTCACCGTTTGTAGCCTCGACTGTGACCTCGCCGACGGCTTTTTACTGCCTGCGCGTGTGGTACTCAAAGTCCGAGGAGACCGGGTGTGGGGCCGGGACACGTGCGCAGGCTCTGAGCTTCCCAGGAGAGGCACGAGACGTTCCAAACGGGCGTCTCAGCAGAACTTGGCGTTACCTGCGGCCTTGTTTCACGTAGAGCACGGACATTGCAGGCAGCACAGGAAGCCAGGGACAGTTTCCGTTTTGAGGTAACCGAACACCAGCCGTGCCGCACGCCGAGCGCTGTCTGCGGCCTGACGCCTGACCCCTCCCCTCCAGGCGGCCTGCAGAGCCATCGAGCAGGCGAGAGCGCAGCGCATCCACAAGCTGGTCCTGCACACGGACAGCATGTTCACCATCAACGGTGAGCGTCCACGGCCTGCTTCCTCCGCGTCTCTGTGGTGAACTGGCCGGGAGGCAGGGCGGCCCGCCCTGGGGGAGGCACTGTGCGGGGCGGGGCCCGCGGGCCCGTGTGCCGCTCCAGCATATGCCACGTAGGGGTTGCTTTGCCGGGCACCTAACACGTGGCAGGAAGGCAGGTGTGGCCCTGCTCCGGTGGGTGACACTTCGAGCCTCGGTGTGTGGGGGTGACTGAGGATGGCGTGCTGATGGCCTCTTTGGGACATGGCGGAGTGTAAGAGTGCAGGGACTGATGCTGAAGGCTGGGGAAGGTTTCCTGGAGGAGGGGGCATCTTAGGCTGAGAGCTGTAGGTCAAGTGCTGGGGTGAAGGGAGGAGAAAGGAGAGGTTTGGGGTCTGCCAGAGGCCCGCGCACGGCCCAGGGAAGGAAGCGAAAAGTCCAGTGTGCTGCTCAGTACACAAGTGGGGGCGAGAGGGGAGTTCCGGGGAGGCAAACAGCCACAGCCCGGGACTCACAGCCCCGGGGGCGTGGCTTCCAGGCATCACTAACTGGCTGCCAGGCTGGAAGGAGAACGGGTGGAGGACGAGCGCCGGGAAGGACGTGATCAACAGGGAGGACTTCGTGGAGCTGGACAGGCTGGTCCAGGGCATGGACATCCGGTGGGTGAGTGTTCCCTCAGGGGCCCTGTCTTGTGGCCGTGAGGACCGGCGTCTCAGCCCACCCAGAGGTGATGCTTCTGCCAGTGGCTGGGTGACACAGGCCCAGCGGACGGGTTCCATGAGTGTGCATCGCCCTGTGTGTCAGGGCATGGTGCTGCTTCCACGGAGCGGGGCAGGA
>CM052543.1:146795806-146821669 GCA_028533065.1 Trachops cirrhosus
GGTGCGGCACCCTCAGAATGCTCCCGGGGGCAGAAACCGTGCCGGCCCTGAGCAGGAAGAGCAGGAAGAGGGGTGGAGATGAGACCCCTCCCGCCCCCGGCCCCCTGCAGGCTGACTCGGGACAGCTGGAGTCCCCGGCAGTCCCCGCAGGTGCTGCACGGTGGAGGGTGGACTGTTGGTACGAGTTCGCTCTGCCTCCGTGAGATCTGCCTTCTGAAAAACGATCCTGTGGTTCAGGTTTCAAGGTCTGTTATTTACGCACTCCTGTGGGTGCGGCCACTGAGAAGATTCAGCCCCAAGGCCCGTTTCAGGTTTTCGGTTGCTTGGCGCTGTGTTTCTGCTTCTCCGCCCCCAGATCTGCCTCCGAAAGCTCCGAGCAGCCGACAAAACCAGTTTAGACGCACAAACAAAGCCTCGTTCACTGTACTTTGAAGACGGGCTTCTTGTTTATGCCCCTGGAATTCTTGAGCAAATCATAACCATAACGCCCTTTCCCAAAATTTGATATGAGGTCTCAGCAGTGACCACTGTCCTGCCGTGCAGGACAGTTCCAACCGCAGCAGTCGGCGCCAGGGGTGAGCCGAGCCCCGCTGGTAGCTGCTCGGTGCGGACAGGTGCCGGGCCGCGGGGCTGGTGCCCGCAGGGCGCTCCCGGCGGTGCCCGCAGCAGCTCACTGGTCGCCGCTCGGCCCCTCGGTCTCACCTCTCATTCCTGGACTTGCCCCAGGGGTTTCGGAAGGAGGTTCTGCGGGCACATTTGGAGCTCCGTGTCTGCCTCCCCAGAGTGTCTCATCTGTTCCAGTTAAACAACGTCCTCATCGCAGGACCTAAAACTCTGCAAATGCTCCCTCTCAACCTGTGTGACAGGGAGTGCATCTGGGGAGATGATTCTCGCAACCAGTGTCTTGAGGCAGGACGACCGATGACGACAAAGGAAGAGTGACAGGGGCCTCACACCACAGTGAACGTCAGGTTTCAGCACCGTCTTGGAGGCACGGAGGTTGGGGTGACTCTCGGAAAGGCTGCCCATGAGCCTGTGTTTCCCCGGGAAAAGCCTGGAGTCCCACAGCCGTCTGCCCCGTTTCAAAGCACCCAGAGAAGTGTTCTCCTCTAATTAGCTCGAATGAAATGCTGCTGACCATGGCCCCTGGGCAGCTGTGTCTGAGTGGCGCTCCCTTTTTCCGGTTCAGAATATTCACATGCACAGATGGTTTATTTCTTAACTCAAAATACCATCCCTTTTTGTAAGAATTGTTGGGCTTTTTCAAATATACAGAAAAAGAACGGTTTCAGGGCTGTCTGTGCATCTCTGCACCCAGCGTCACTGTGTTGGTGGTCTCTCGTCATCTGTGCCTTTTGTGAAGGCGCCAGGCGCCCCGGACTCGGGGTGCGGGGCAGCCCCGCGGGTTCACCCTGGGTCTCACTGCTCGAGGCGTTGGTTTGCAGCTGGACCCCGTGCCTCCGGGCCAGCTCTCTGGCTGGCTCTCTCCTGAGACGCCGCGGAAACGGCGCTTCTCGCCCTGGTGCTCCCGTGGAGCTTCGTGCTCCCGCCAAGGCCTCCTGTTGGCCAGACCCACCTTAAGGTCTGCGTTTTCTGGAGGTGCCTCAGGCTGTCCCCGTCAGCAGACAGGAGCTCAGCGGCACCCTGACTGGAGTCTGCAGACCGGGCTTCCACAGACGGGCCGCCCTGGCCTCCAGGTGGGGTTGGTGCACAGGAGGCAGGGCCCGCATGCCGAGAGGGGCTGGCTGCTCTTACTCTCTGTTCATTAGAAACTGTCAGAGCGCAGGGCCCACGGCAGTGCCCTGTGTGCGGTGAGTGCCTGCACGGCGCCTGCTCCCCCAATGCCACCGAGGTCCTCTGGTCTGGCTCTCAGAGACCCACGGGGTAACACGTGGCTCCAGCTGGCCACCTGGACCCTTCCATGGGCCTGGGTACTTGGACGCTACAGAAAAACTCCTTTCCCTGGAGTGAGAAGTTTGCCAGTGAGCCCCAAAGCAGTGACGGCGCCTGGCAACCCTGACCTTGGGTGTCCTGGGTGTGGTCTAGCGGGAGTGCTGAGAGCAAGCTTTCTCCGGTGCAAGAGTGAGGAGACAGGTGCGGCAGGAACGTCGAAGGTGGAGCCCTGGGGGGGGAGCAGTGATTGGTCGAGGGAGGGAGAGAAGGCTGTCCGAGGAGAGGGTATGCTTTCTGTGCAGGGTTTCTGAAAGCTATAGAGCCGACTGCACTCCTGCACTCCGGAAGTGGGCTACCTCAGAGCAGCCTGCCTTGAACCCTGCGGGTGCTCCTGACTCGATCCCCTGGGGCAAATGGCTGGGACAACCTGGTCTTTTGAATCACTTCAAAAGGTTGATCACTTTGAAAAGATAAAGCTAGGCAGATTGAGCAGCTGCATTTGCTTTGCTCATCAGCTAAATTGGTAAGAAATATGAAGATTGGGGAGGGAAATTTGTGTTTTTTATAATTGATTTTAGAGTGGGGAGGGGAGAGAGAGAGAGAGAACCCCACCGATTTGTCAACATAAGAAACATCCAAACCCGTGAGAATTTTGTGAGTTTACTTGAACCAAACTGACCACTGCCAGGAAGCAAAATCTCAAGGGGCTGAGAAAATGGCAGTTTTACCACTTTATATATCAGAATCGGAGGGGAACATGTGAGGGGGTTCCGTGACATCCACTGGTGATGGACTGATTAGGCAGGCGGGAGAAAGCAAAGTGGGGAAACCTGTGGGATGGGATAAAAAGTAGAACGACAGGCACACACCTTTTACACAGGTGAGTGCAGGACAGGTAATAACACCATGACAGTGACGAGGGGTCTGTGGTCCCGGCTCTGGTGTGGTGGTTGTGCTTTGGGGAGTTAGGAAAGGAGATTATTTTGGTATTCCACAGGTATGTTACCCTAGATGCAGAGAGGACAGGCTCAGTTAAGACTGGCCTTTGTTAGGGGAAGACAGCGCCCCAGCACGTGACTACCCACCCTGACCAGCCTTTGGTTCGGTTTTCATCTCAGACCACCCTGTGTGGTTGCTTAGGCCCCTGAGTGTGTAAGGCCGGGGCAGGCCTCCCCCGAGCTTGTCGGGTTTAGTACGTGGCCGGTTTCCCCGCCAGTTCGTTGCTGCACTGACCGACGCATTCATTTACCGCGCGTCTTCAATGATGCGATGCGGAACCCTCGGTTGGTTCCTGTGTGCGCCCTGACCAGCGAGGGAACCCTTGGTGTGTGGGGGGATGCTTCCACTCACTGAGCCACCCGCCAGGGTGTGTTTTGTGTTTTTATTCCAGGACGCGCTGTTCTTAAAATTACAGGGTAGTATTGTAGGAACCGTTGGAGTGGCCAGGGAGGGATACCGGGTTCCCCGGTGGTCACTTGGCCGCACGGCTTTAGCAAAAGCACCTATTCGGTCTCTGCAGTCCTCGCGGCCAACTAGCAGTTGTTCGATGTCCGTGCACGCGGGACTGCGGCCGCCAGGAGGTGCGCGCGCCGCCTCCAGTCCGTGTTTACTCCTAGAGCGGCCTCTGCCAGGCACCCGTCCCCCCGACTCAGGGCAGGCCCAGCCCCCGCCGGCCCCGCCCCGCCGCAGGCGTCTCGGGGACGCAGGACCCGCCCGCCGGGGCTCAGGCCGGGGTGAAGCTTAGTGTCGCCCGCCCGCCGCCACTGTCGCCATGGTGCAAGCCTGGTACATGGACGACTCCACCGACGACCCCCGCCTGCCCCACCGCGCCGAGTCTGCCCGCCCGGTCGGCCTGGAGCAGCTGCGCCGGCTCGGGGTCCTCTACTGGAAGGTATGCGAGCACACGGGGCGGGCAGGCAAAGTGGCCCTTTAGGTCTCCCTGACCCGGGGCACTGACCCCCCTCCCTCAAACTGCTCCACGGAGTGCGGGAATGTAGGCGGGAAAGGGCTGGGGCGCCCCGCGCACGCTTAGCAGGGGGTGGGGATGGCCGGCAGCCAGGGCGCACTGCGCACGCTCAGCGGAGGAGGGGCTGGTGGTTGGCCTCCGGGGCGCATTGCGCACGCTCGGTAGCAGCTAGTGGCCCCCGTCCGAGTCCCGGCTTTTTCAGGTCCAGGCCGGTCCGTGCCTGGTGGGACCCGGCGCGGAATGTGACGAGCCGGGTTGACACCGGGCAGGCCAAGTTGGGGCCCGGCGGCAAGGGGTGCGGGCCGGGGCGGCCCCGCTGCTGCGAGGTCCGCGCTCTCGGCGCTGTTCCCGGCGGGGCCAGCGTGGGGTTCGATCTGTGTGTCTGCTGTGCGTGTGTTCATTTCTCTTTCCCTGGTGTTTCTCTTCTTGGGCTGAGATGGAACACTTCTGAGCAATGAAAGGGCTTGCAGTGTCCGTTACGGCAGGAAAACAAGTTTTGTTTGAGAATACAGTGAAGACACCCACAGTCCGAGCGTTCGGAAGGGGCCCGGTGCCTGGGGCGTACTGTCTCCATCCAGGGAACCGCGAAGGGCCCGAGACCGCCCTTGGAGCTGCCCTCGAGTTACCCGCGGGCCAAACCCAGGCCCCGCCTTCTCGTTCCCCGTAACCAGGGCAGAGGCCGCCGGGTCGAACCCGTGGTCTCGGGTCTTGGTCCGGGGAACAGAGGAGCGCTGTGCCCACCCGCTCCGGGTGGCCCGGGGCGTGGCGGAAAGTTGTCTCTCACACACACAATTTCATGTTAGACGGTGGTAGAGCCGAGCGGTAGTGTGCGTCGCTGTGGCGGATCTGCTCACTTTTGGAGTGATCTTTGCAGAGGTTAATGTGTTCACGACTAGTGGTTTGAGATATTCTGAAGTCTGTTGTTCAGTACTCATGGTACCGTGTGCATTTTGTAGCAGTTCACAGCAAAACGTGCTTGATTCACTGCCAGTAGTTTTCATCAGGAGTTCAGACCGATTCTGGCCAGCTGCTCCCTGGGGGAGGGGCTTCACACAGGTGACATTGATACAGGACCTTAAAGAGCGGGTGGGCTGTGGTAGAGGAACAGGTGAGAGCGGGTGGGCTGTGGTAGAGGAACAGGTGAGAGCGTCTTAGGTGTTGGAAGGGAGGGGTCAGGTGCAAGGGCATGGGGAGGTGACGCATCAAGAATGTTTGAGGAGTAGCAAATTCTCCTATTTGGTTTACAGTGTAGATTTTTTTTAAAGTAGTGAATAGTGTCAGAGTTTGGAAGAAAGGGCTCCTGGGACCAGATGACAGAAGTCCCTGACCCAGCCTGATGAACTTGGGTTTTACCTGTGGGCTCTGAGGGTGCAGACGTGTTGATCTCGGGAAAACCGACGGTCAGCGGAGGCCACAGGAGCTCAGCGGGACTGCAGGGTGGAGGCTGGCAGAGGGGCCACCTGGGAGGGAGGCATGGCGACCAGGAGCCCTGAATGGGGGCGGGGGGGGGGTCGTGAGTGTGAAGAGGAGCCTGGGAAAGGACTTGGGGAGCCAGGAGGAGGGACTTAAACACGGCTGCGTTATTTTCAGCTGTTAGGGAGCATGGGAAGCCTTCAAAGACGGGGGAGGCTGGGAAGGAAGGTTGGTTAGGAGTGACAGAGCCCGGGCGGGGAGCGAGCGGGGAGTCTTGGGAGAGAAGGACCACGCGTCCCCTTGCGTTAACATGGCCTCCTTTCTGCTGTTGGAACTCTTCTAGCTGGATGCTGACAGATACGAGGATGATCCAGAATTAGAAAAGATCCGGAGAGAGAGAAACTACTCCTGGATGGACATCATAACCATCTGCAGGGAGAAGCTGCCGGATTACGAAGAGAAGGTGACACGCGCTGGGTCGCTGGCGAAGGGGAATCGTTGGTCACTCCCGATGCGCAGGTTTCTGTCGTGTGCCCGTTGGGTTCCGTAGCAGAGTAGCCCACGTTTGCGTCATTGTTACGTCAGGGGAAAGATACAGGCGTAGAGCCAAACAGTTGGAAATTCTGTTTATTAAGATGCAACTGCTTTCCTCAGACTTTCTTGGGGCTTCTGACCCTCGGGTGTGGTCACGTGACGGTGCGTGTGCTCTGTGCCGGGTGGTGAGCAGGAGCCAGGCTGTGCCTGGGAGTCGTGCTCTGCACGTGTGAGCCGTGTGGCTGTGTGACGCGGGGGCAGCGACCTGGCCGTTCTGCGCCGTTCCCTCATCGTCCAGTGGGCGCCACAGCAGCACCCCGGGAGGCCTTGCGTGTGTTTAGAACCTTGCCCGGCAGCTGCTGACCGCCGTGTTGGCATTCATTCTTTTCCTGTTCGGGGGTTGGCAGGTTTCATAGACTGTTCCAGCTCCCGCCCCCTTCTCCCTGTTGCGCTGCTTCTGATTCTCGCGGGCACAGTCTCCGCCCGTCTGGGGTCTGGGGTTCGAGGCTGATGTGCGCACCGCAGCTGGGCCTGCGCTAGACTCAGAGCCCGCCCCCACGCTCTAGATTAAAATGTTCTACGAGGAGCACCTGCACCTGGACGACGAGATCCGCTACGTCCTGGACGGCAGCGGGTACTTCGACGTCAGGGACGAGGAGGACCGCTGGATCCGGATCGCCATGGAGAAGGGAGACATGATCACGCTCCCCGCGGGGATCTACCACCGCTTCACGCTGGATGAGCAGGTGGGGTCCGTGCGCGACCCGAGGTCCCTCCAAGCACGGGTGCCCGGAGGGCACAGTGTGACCCGTGTGCTGAGACTCGGGAACTCAGCGCAGCGAGGACCGTCGCCTCGACAGCCGGGGTAACGCAGTGACGGCTGTGCTTGTGTGTCTTCCCAGAACTACGTGAAGGCCATGCGGCTGTTCGTGGGCGACCCGGTGTGGACGGCGTACAACCGGCCAGCTGACCACTTTGAGGCTCGGGAGCAGTACGTGGCGCTGCTGGCCCAGACGGCGTAGCGGCGCGCACCCTGGCACCGGGCCCTGCGCGGGGTAACGCAGGCCGTCTGTCCTGTCCTCCTCGCGTCTGTGGTGTGGGTTGGAGGCCGGGAGAGCTTCCCTTTGCGGGATTATTTGATCAGAATACGCTCTAGTCCAAGGAGCCATAAAACTGACTTTTGCGTCAAAGCCACTGGGAACGTGGACAGTCCCCTTCCTTTCCTGTGACCCTGTCGCCACACAGGGTTCCACGTGGACCCCCATGAGTCCCACATCCCCACACATCACGGCTTAGCCGCCCCGTCGGGACCTGATTCCGTGTCTTTCAGCAGCTGGCAGTCAAGGCCACACGCACCCGTGGGCGGTGTGAGCAGGTGCCCGGGCCTGCAGGTGAACAACGCACTCTCCTCCCAGATGGGGTGGGGGTGGGGCGGGCGAGCTCTCACACCACTTCCTTGCTTAAGTAGCTGCCTTAACTCTGTGCTTGTGCCTTGGAGCCACCTTAAATTCAGGTACACGTGGCTCGTTCAGATCACCCCCCAGCGAGATTCTTTGTGTGATCGTCGTAATTCATAGTTTATGTGCCACTTTGTTTAGTGTGAGGCTTCTAGATTAAACTCCCTGATGTATGTTGTTACCGTAAAGCTGTTGAATTTTAACAAAATGGTACATTAATGTTTTATTCAATAATTGTGATGCAATTATGCCTTACTTGTTATAATCATTTAAAAAAATTAAAAACATGTTTTGAAAGGCAGATTGTTTATGTATTTTTAAAACTGGGGAAGTCTTCGTGTTAAATTTATCCTCCAAGCGCCCACGCTGGACTTGGGAGCGCCCCCCGTTGTGCAGAAGCCTAGGCCTCAGAAATCTCGGGGAGCTGAGTTCTGGGCGCGCACGTGCGGAGGGGGCAGAATGCTCGGTCTGCGCCCTGTTGCCCCAAATCCAATGAAATGTGAAGGAAGATTTAAAAAAATAAGTATAGGGATTTAAAAATATGTCTGTAAATTCTTGGACAATATTCCCAAAAGGTGGAGCCCAGGTCTCCCCTGGGGTGCGGGCTGGACTTGGTGGCTCGTCTCTCCCCGGTGAGACGTGGCAGCGCCCTGAGGTCCCTTTCAGGGGGGCCAGCTGCCCCATCAAGGGAGCCGCTCCGAGGGCCCAGAGCACCCGGCTGACCACTCGCAGGCTCCTGACTCAGCAACCGCAGGCAACGGTACACCGTCGCCGTAAATCGTTGGCCTGCGTCACCCACTATCGGGGCGGTTGTGTCGCGCAGTGCTGACGGCGGGCAGCTCAAGTCCCTTCCCAGCAGTGGCCCCTGCACCCTGAGGCGCTGCTGGGGCCTGAGACGAGACGTGGAGTGAGTGGAACCAGCCTGCTGGGAAATGAGGGGAGGACAGGGCTGCTGGCGTGTGCTCAGGAGCAGTGACCGGTGGGTGGGACCTGGGGGGTGTTGTCCCCAGGCCGCAGGCTCCCTCGAGCGAGCGCACCCCCACAGGCCCCGGGGGGCTGGCCCGTGGGCAGCATCCCTCGAGTGGGCGGGAGGGTCCTTGCCCTCCTAGGTGCGCACGGGCAGGTGCGTGCCGGGGGCTCCTGCCTCTTCGTTTTCATGGCGCCTCGTCCCAGCGCCCTGAGTCTCTGCGTCCCAAAGCTCAGGACGGGGTTTCTTCTCTCGTCTCCGCCGGGGCGTTCGCTGCGAGTGACAGAGCCCCGATGTGGGGGAGCTTCTGCCCGGGAGCTCAGGCGGCAAAGGCAGGGGTCACCAGGTGGCAGTCACCTGGAGGCAGGTCCCCATCCAGGGGCACCGGGCCCTGCTCCAGTCAGCCTGCCTCTGTCCGGCGTCACCTGCTTTTCTGTACAACGGACCCGGGACCGCCCTCAACCGCTGACCCGAACGCGGGTCCCATCCGGGTCCCTGGGGATGGGATGGCTCCGTGGCCTCTGGCCAGGTTCCAGCTGCGGGCTGAGCCTGCCAAACCCAGCTCTGCAGGAAACCCTCTCAGTGAAGGGATTCAAATGACGTCAGATCTGGGGGCTTTTGAAACAAAGAATTTTACATTTCCCTTTTTTCATTTTTATTTTTGATTTTAGAGAGGGAAGGGAGGGACACATCGATGTGGGAAGAGAAACACCAGCTGGTTGCCTTTCGCACGCGGCCCTCCCGGGGACCGAACCCACAGCCCTGACCTGGGGCCTGCGCCCTGACCTGGGGCCTGCGCCCTTTCGCTCTGCGGGACGCCGCCCAGCCCGCGGGGCCACCCCGGCCGGGACCATTTCCCTCTTCTCCAGGAGAGACACTCGAAAGCCCCTGCAGCCCTCTCGCCATCTCCTCCTTTCCTCCCGTCTCAGCGCGTAACTGACCGGTTTCAACCACTGCCACTGCGCTGAGGTCTGCTTCGTCACCGACACGGACAGGACACAGCCGCGCTCGGCGTGCACACGCGTGAGTCGGGCTGCGACACAAGTGCCCCCCCTGGAGGCCCCGGGAAACCCAGCTCCCGCGAGCGCCCTGGCTGGGGCCCCTCCGGGAAGGAGGGGCTGGCTGAGAGCAGGAAAGGCGTCTGGGTGGGAAAGCAGACGCCCTCCGGCCCCTGCCTGGAGCAGCGATGTAGCACCCGGATTCTCCTCCGAGGGGCTCCCCGGCACACCCCCACCTCCCCGTGACGTGCAGAACCCAGAGCCCGACCCCGTCACCAGGCTCGCCCTGGGGGCCCAGTAAGACTGCCGTGTTCGGCCTGGGTGGGGGAGGGGAGGACGGGAGGAGAAGTGAGTCCCGCTGGGCGTGTCTGCGGCCCCAGGGGCCCTGGAGGGCAGCCCTGAGCGAGGGTGGTGCAGGCTGCGTGTTCGGCTTTTCCCCGGGCGCTCAGAACTGACAGAGCACGAGGTCCGGCGAGGTTCCTGTCTGCGGCCGCTGTCCGGACCGTGCATCGGCCCGCATTCCTGGATGGTGCAGCGCTGCAGGTGGAGCTGGCTGCCTGGAACAGCCTGCCCAGCGGCCGCGGCTCCCAGCGAGAGGCCCCCCCCCCCCCGCCTCCGCAGGCCACGTTCACAGACGGGCTCCCCCAACACGCCCAGCCTAGGCCAGCTTGAGGCACTGCGTGTTGAAGCTGTCGCCCTCCCTGGCGGCCACGGCCCCGAGCAGGGCCTGCTTCTTCTGCGAGCTGCGGGAGGACTCCAGCTCGTACATGGTGCTCAGGTTGAAGAGCACGCTCTCGTGCAGGCTGCGCCCGGGGTCGCGCTGCACCATGGCCTCCAGCTGCCGCAGCGAGTCCTTAAGCCGGCCCAGGTACAGCAGGCACACGGCCGCGTTGTTGTTGGCCTGGGGGCGGGGCAGGGGCCGTCAGGGTGGGGTGCACGGCTCTGCACCCCTGGGGGGCGGGCCAGGAGGGGGCCTCCCCCCGCCCCCTGCCACCGACCCCCACCACCACCCGCGCCAGAGTGGACGGGGCCACTGGCGGGAGACCTACCGCTCGGGAGCGCCTTACCACAGCGTTTGTGGGGTCAATCTTCAGGATCTCTGTGAAGAACCTGTGGGCTTCTGCAAAGTTATTCTGGCCGAGGTGAAGGAAAGCTCTGGAACGTAAGCGACAAGTGCAGTGTCCTTCAGCTGAGGTCAGGACACAGGTGTGCGCCCGAGAGGCAGACAGGCCTCTCCCCCGTCACCCCACGCAGGCGGGGCCAGGGCCCGCCCCACGGACAGCGAGCCAGGCTGGGGCAGGCCGGTGCTGGGGGGGCGGCGAGAGTCCTCCGGACAACCGGGAAGAGGCCCCCGAGCAAGCGCGTGGCCAGAGGGACGTCCCTGCGGCTCAGGAAAGGCTGGGGCTGGGCGGGGACACGTGGACACGCGGACAGACGTCCCGCTGAGAGCGCACCTGTTCATCAGCACCACCGTCTTCCCCTGCGGCCCGTCCAGCCTCTGGACCGCCTTCTCCACGTCCTGGAAGTACTTTTCCGCCGTCTTTATGTCTCCGATCTGCCGGGCAAGAGAGCCGAGTCAGCGCAGGCGACGCAGCCGCACCCTCGCACGCAGCTCCCTGAGGTCGTGTCACGGAGACGGTTACACCTCAGGCAGGAGGCGTTGCGACCACTTATTCACCACGACCCTTTGTAAGAGCCGCGGAGCCACTCAGGACGCGGGGGGGACGCGGCTCAGAAACTGGCGCACGCGGCCGCGCGGTTCTCAGCCCGCAGCGCCTCCCCCGGGCCCGGCGCTGCCCAGAATGACACCAGGGACTGCGATGGAGAGGTAACGTTCTCAGCCCGGCGCGACGCCGCAGGCCTCAGACCAACGTCTCTGGTTGGCTGTGACCCGTAAGATGACGCAGACGGCGAAGTGTGAGAATCCTGGGTCACGTTTGACCCAATGACGCAGAGCCCCACGGGGAAAGAGGAGCGGCGACACGCACCCACTCTTATGGAACACACAGCAAACCCCCGCCACCACCCCGACACGTGAACCCAGACCCGCCGGGACTTCTGACGGCTGCCCCGCCCCATGCTGCCACCGCGGAGAGCCACGGCCAGTGTCCTGTGGGTGCAGGCAGGTCCCTCTGCCGCGGAAGCAAAAGGAAGTGGCTGTCCTGGTGCTCCCGAGACACACGGGCCAAGAGCTGACTCCGAAGCGGGTGGGAGCCGCTGTGTCCCCGGACTGTGTGCAGAAACAGGACTCGGAGCAAGGACCCCACAGAGCACCGTCCTTTGCCCACTGTCCACCAGCCAGACGAGGGTCTGTGCTGGCTGCAGTCTGGGGGGCAGCGGGGGGCCGGGCCGGGGGGTGCCCGCCAGACCCCAGGGACCCTGCGGCTCCTGCTGGGGGGCCAGGGCGCCAGCCCACCCTCCACGCCTGCTGCTCGCTGCCCTCTGCTCCCCTGCAGGGAGCTGGCCCCGGGTCCACAGGCAGCCCGTGTGCCTGCATCTGGAGGCCAGGACCTGCCCGCAGCGCCGCCTGCCGGCCCTCGCACTGCCCCGGGCACAGTGGACTCGACACTGCGAGTGCTGGGGGGGCCCGTGACCTCATGCCCTCCGCCAGCACCTGCGAAACCCGCAGCCGACTTCACAGCTTGTGAGGACAAGTCTCGCGCAGGGCCCAGCTGTGCACGGCACCGCCACACACGCCCACCGGGGCAGGAAAACAAAGGGCACACACTCGAGACGCAGCCCCGCAGAACGCAGTGGCATCTGTCCCCAGCCCCCGTCCGACCCATGGCCCGTCCTCCGTGGACAGTGCGTGAGCGTGGCTGTGGCAGACACGGATGCCCTCCTTTCCGGAGACTGGGCAGGCTCCTCCCCCCAGAGCTCCACGCACAGGGACCGTGACCCTCCCTCCAGGTCCGCCCGGCCTGGACGGCCTGGACGCAGTGAGCTCCCCATCACTCGAGCCGCGCTGCTCAGTTCCACCGGCTGCTGCTCCAGCGACCGGCCCCCACACCACCTTCGCCGTCCTGAAGCCCCTGCTTCCCCTGTGGTGCCCGCACGGCTCAGCGCCCACCTGCAGGAAGATGCGGCCGATGCCGCTGAGCAGCTGCGGCTCCTGCTCAGGGTGGAACTGGATGACGGAGCGGTACGCGTCCACGGCCAGCACGTAGTCCTGCGGAGAGAAGCCCGGAGACGTCAGACACGAGATCGCTCTGCCCAGGCACCCGCGGGCTTCCTGGGAAGAGAGGACCCCTGACACGGGAGCTGGCAGCGAGCCGAGGACCCAGAGAGAGCCCCCCCGGGTGTCCCCAGAGAGCGCCTGCCTCGCCCGCCCACCCACAGGGCAGAGACCGGCACCCTGCCCCTCAGCAGGACGGAGGCGGAGCGAGGAAGGCGCTGCTCCCACTGCAGGTAAAGGCCTGACACTGGTCCTTCAGGTAGGGAGCGGGGCGTGAGCCTCTCCAAGGACACAGAGCCCCGCCCCCGGCCCCGCCCCCTGTGCTGAGGGGCTGCCGAGGAGGAAGAGCTCCGGGGCACCCCAGTGCCATGCATGCCTGCGGTGTGGGGACTGCCCAGTGCTGGCCCCGGGCAGCAGGTCCCGGCCACACCTCTCTGTGACCAGACGGACTGAGCCCCGAGGCTCTGAGTGCGCCCCTGCACCCAAGCCCTCCCTGTGCCCAGTGCAGCTCCCGTCGGGTCGAGAGGGGACCACGCACGGACAGCAGGGCTGCTGCATCGGGGTCAAGCAGGGCCCTGCAGACGCGCCCCCCACGCCACCTGGGAGACTGCCTGCCTGCTCTGCTCTGCTGGGGGGAGAACCCAGCTTGGGAGTGACCTTAGGGCCATGGGGGCGCCCCCACCTGTACTCATAATTCCCCAGCAGCTGGCGGCCGGGCTGCCTCGGCACAGGCCACCAGCCGCTGTGGCAGGGGTGGGAGGTGAGGGGCTGCGTGCTGCAGGTGCCCCCCAGCACGCAGGAGGGGCGGAGCTGGACAGGGCTGGACAGGCTGCAGACGGCTGCCTGAGCAAGACGGGAGAGACTGGAGAACACAAAGGACTGGCCACCGCAGCCCAGCCTCCGCCACCTGACCAGCACGATCCCCTCAGGGGCTGCGAGCCCAGGCTTCCTGCATCACGTCACAGCCAGAGGAGGACAGACGCCCCCAACACAGGGAGGGCAAAGGCCGCCTTCCTGGGGCGGAATCCAGAGAAACCCCAGACAGAGCGGGGAGGGCGGGGAGTCTGAGCCAAGCTCCGATCTAATCACTGCGACCCCGGCCCTCGAGGTGGAACCTGGCCACCCTTCCCGGGGCAGCAGGCGCCGGCCGGCCCAGGGTGCACCCACCTTCATCAGCAGCAGGCAGTTGGCCATGGAGCACGTCGCCCGGCCCAGGCGGGACCGCCACAGCTGCACGGAGGCTGCGAGAGAGGGGGGCGGGGAGCGCACGGTCACGAGGCCGGCCGTCACCGCCCAGGTGCTGACGTGGGCCAGCCACACTCTGGGTTCCGTGAAGGGGCTGGCCGGGACAGGAGCAGCGGGAGGGCAGTCGGGGGTCCACCTGGGGCCAGCGTTAGCACCCCGTGAACCCCTAGCCCTCTGATCCACTGGGGGGCCCGCTGCCCCAGGCCTGTTTCCCAGCCTTTCAAGTGGAGACCGCCGCCCGCCTGCGGCTCAGAGCTCTGCCGGGTTCTCCAGGCGAGCACAGAGGCGCTGCCCGGAAGGTCACAGCACCTGCAAACCGCGCACCCGGGGCAGCACCGGGAGGGGACGCCCCACAGTGCGCCTGCACCTCGGGCAGGCTGGCCGTCCCGACCCCGCCCGCTTTCTCCACGCATCGCCTGTGCTGCCGCTGCGTCCTGGCCGCGGGCAGCCCTGTTCTCCTGTCCCCGCTCTGTCATCGGCCCCGCCAAGGCTCTGTCTTTGGGGCCCACCTCCCCCTCCTCCCAGCTTCTCACGCCAGGAGGGGCGCTCCCTCCTGCTGCAGTACCTGCCTCCCCGAGGAAGCTGACACCCACCCCTGGGACTGGGTGGTGCCGGCCGGTCTCCTGCACCCAGGCTGCCCTGAGCCCTGAGCCCTGAGCGGAACCACGCCCAGTCTCACTTTGGGACCCACCACACAGCCACGGAGCACGGGGACGAGGCTTCCCCCAACAGGGAGGAGGGAGGAGCCTGGAGAGGACCGGAGCTCCCCGGGGGGCCAGGCAGACCCTGTGGGGCCCACACTCACCCTGCCTGTTCTCCGGCGTGATGGTGCCCACGCTGCCGTCCTCGGCCAGGCCCTGCTCCAGGTGCGCCAGGACCTGCGGGGTGTCACACGGGACTGGGTCACCAGGAACAGTGTTGCTCTGGACATTGTCGCCACAGAGTCCAGGGGAAGCACCCACTCTGAGCGAGGGCTGGTCTGCCGAGGAACGTTGCACTCAGACCCATTTCCAGCCTCACCGCTCGCCTCACCGGCGGTCTCCCCCGCCCCCCGCTAGGACTCACTAGCCTGGGGGACAGGACACGGGGAAGGCAGGGGAACCTGGAGCAAAACCAGCCACAACCCGAGCGCTTGGATGAGTGGGAGCCACAGTCTGAGTGCAGACATGGCGAGGCCAGGTCGGCGACCGCCCTGCAGACGGGCCGCACTGTGGGGAGACCCCTGTCCAGGGCCAAGTCAGCTCCGGCCTGCCCGCCGAGCCACCAGGCTGACCGGCATGGAGGGGAGAGAGGAGGAGGAAGGGGAGAGGGAAGGGGCAGCGTGAACCCCAGCCTGAGCCCGTCCCCAAAAGCAGCGGTGACCTGAGACGGCAGCGGTTTCCGGAGTGCCCGGATGCCGCCTGGGGACGGACGGACGGACGGGCAGAGGTCTGGGGCAGGACGGGGCTCTAGACGGGGCTGCTCCGTGTCAGCAGGAGGCCGGACTGCGCCGTGGGGGCCGGGCGGTCAAGCACACACAGGCTGGCTTCCCAGCAAACCTCAGCCCACGGGGCGGCCATGCCTGCCCTGGAGGCCTGGGAGCTCGTGGGCGCGTGCACACACGTGACCTGGTACCTGCGGTTCTGCACGGCAGGGTCCCACCGGGGCCTGCGGAACGGCCCCTGCCCCGCGCTCCTGACCAGCTCCAGGCCAAAGCAGTGCTGACAGGGCCTGGGACCACGGTCGGAGGAGGGGACCGTGTGCCTGTGCCTTTGGCGGCTGTCACAGGCTGTCGTGGGGGGGGAGGTGAGGGTGGGTTCAGCATCCCGGGGCAGACCACAGGGGACCAGCACCAACTCAAAACACCTGACCGCTCGCTCACATCCCACCAGAGTCCAGACAAGGGCGACAGCAGGTCTGCCTGGGACGGCTCGGACTTCTCGGCGAAGTCCTGGGACCTTCGTGTCCCTACCAGGGGCCGTGGGGACCTCAGCAGAGGAGGCTTTCCACGGGGAGAAGAGGCTTCCCGGTCTGTGTCAGGCCCCTCGCGAGTGTCAAGCACTCCCACAGGCCAGGCGCCGGGCCAGCCGGCCCGAGTCCCGGACCGACGGACACACGCAGCCCAGGGGCGGCCTTACCTTGCTGCAGACGGCCTTCACGCGGTGCAGCCTGTCCAGCGACTCCTGGGGGCTGCCCAGGTACTGGTGCAGCTCCGCGTGCAGGATCCGCATGGAGAAGGGCACCATGGAGCCTGCAACCGAGGGCAGGCCGTCAGCGTCAGCAGTGGCTGTCAGCCCCTGCCCCGCGCGCCGGGAGGGGCCCACGCAGGCTCCGAGCAGGAGGGCCGCGGGGTTGCTCTGTCACGGCGCGCGTCCTGGAGGGCCACCGGAGGGCGGGGGGGGGGGCGCCACTCCCACAGCAGTGCCCCACCTGCACCAACCGGCCTGCTACAAGCCATCACACCACCTGCTGCGGCAGGGCGGCCTCCAGGGCAGGAGACCGGGCCCTGGTCTTCCCGACACAAGCCTGCCACCGGGCTGCTGGGCTCTGACGCCCCAGCAGCAGGCCCTGAGGGAGGGTCTGCCAGCAGCCGAGGGGCCCAGGTCCCGAGGACGTGGTTTAGACCAACTCTGAGGCATGTGCATTCGTGCATGTGTGTGCGAGTGTGTGTGCACACGTGTGCAAGTGTGTGCACGTGTGTGCACATGTGCCTTCGGAGCCAAAGCTCAATTCCTTGGCAGGTACCATCTACTAAGCCTCACGCGAGAAGCACCTAACCTAAACAGACCAATGTCTATTTAAAAAAATAAATTAAGAAGCCTTCGAAAAAAGCAAGCATCAGGCCCAAAAGGTTTTGCTGGCGAATCTCACCAAATCCTTGTGGGAGAAACGGACCCAGCTCTCAACTCTATCTCGGGAAACGGGAGCAGAAGGGGCCTCCTAACTCGTTCTGAGAGGCCAGCGCGACCCTCTCACCAAAGCCAGACGGAGACGTTAGGAGAACGCGAGTCTCAGACCAGCAGGGCCCACGACCACGGACACAGGCTGAACCCCGGTGGGCGGAGAGAATCGAGTGGGATGAGCAGCGGGGACCCCTCCCGGGGCGGCGGGGTCGGTCCGACACCGAGAAACCCACCGAGGCAGCCCCTCCCACCCACGGGGAGCGCCGGCAGACGCCCAGACCACGTGACAAACACAGCCCCCGTCCACGGCGAACACCGCCAGCAAGCTGGGACGGAAGACAACTCCCTTCGCGTAAGAAGTGTCCACAAAAACCTGCAGCGACCCCACAGGAAACGGTGAGACACGGGCGCCGCCCCCGTGAGGCCCGGACCGCGCAGGGCCCCCTTTTCCCTCCACGCAGCCTCGCACTGGGGGGCTCACTGAGGCGGCGAGGGGAGAGGGCAGAGGGGTGCAGAGACCGGGAAGAAGTGCGTGAACCCGCCCCTGCGGGTGGCAGGCTCGCCCTCGCAGCGAGCCCAGCAGAGCGCGCGGGGCCGGACACTGAGGCCGGCTGGTCTCCCGCCCCCAGCAACGAGCCGCTGCCGCCTGGAGCCGAGAACACACCCCCTCCGCCAGCACCAGAAGCAATGGGAGAGACACGAGCCCGGCCACCTGCACGCGAGACCCGAGACCCGAGACCCGCGCCGGGAGAACGCAGAGTTCTGACGGCAGGAACCGGAGAGCGTCTGCGTGAGTGGGACGTCCCGCGCGAGCGAGCAGGGGACCCGACACTGTCCCTGGAAAACGCGCTCCCGGCGACCAGCCCTCCCGAGTCCCGGGCACAGAGGAGCGGTGGACGAACGCCCGCTGAGGGTCACTAGTTAGGCACGGAAGGAAAACAGACATTTGCAACAAGCGCCTTCATCCGCCTGTTGCCACTGCACGTCACTTCTCCCACCGCGTACGGTTGCGTGTCGATGACATGTTCTCAAATTCGGAGGCATGACTTCATGCTTTTGGAGGGAGGGCATGAGGGAGGGACGGCCCGGCGACAGGCCGCCTTCCTTGCCCTGAGGGTGGAGCCCAAGGGAGAGCAGAGAGCAAGTGTCCATTCAAGCGTCCGCCCCGTCAGTTTGCCCTGGTAATCCGGAAGGGCTAGTTGAGAAGTAAGACCTCCGTGAAATCAGCGCCGCTCTCATAACTTGCGCCAAACGCACAGACCTGAACTTGGCTTTGGAAGAGCCTGGCCTTTCTCAGACAACGCACTGCAGGGGGCCTGGCCACGCCCACCTCCAGGGACAGGGCCCCGCTTCCCCTCTCCCCAGGAAGTGCGGGGCTGGGCTGCCTCAGGGAGAGCAGTGGAAAGGGAGGCTGGGACGGAGCAGGGGAGGAGGAGAAGAGGGACAGGCGCGCAGACCCCTGGGGCCTCCGCCCCGGTGGGGTGGTGGTCGGCCGGCATGCTCGCTTCCGCCCTTCCCTTCGGGCCTGCGAACCAGAGGAGGCGCCCCCGGCAGCCTGAGGCCCTGCTGGTGGGCCAGCCCACACCCCTGCTCCAGGGCAGGGAGCTGCCGGAGCACCGGGACCACAGTGCTGCTCCTCCCCCGGGTGCCAAACACAGCAGGAGTGTGACCTCACTCACCATTCACTCCCTGTCTTGTCACGAGCATTCGGAACGGGTAAACCACACCCGATGTTTAATGAAATATAACAGAGCTCGTTCGTAAAAGTCGTTTGTTAGCATCGTTACAGCCTCCTTTCCACAGCAAGTTTCAGTGACTCGTTCGCTTGTACGACGCTAGCTGAAAGGAATGGATCGGAATCCTACACTTCTGCTCGGACCACCACCGGGTGAGAAGGGAAGCCGGGGAGCACGCGCCCGTCACTGCGGCGAAGTGCACGTTGACTGACACCTGTCCCGCAATGTAAACTGCCTGCCTCACGGCGCACAGCCACCCCTCACCCGCACCCCGGGGTCCCCTGCACGTCCCGAGGCCTTGGCGTGCGCATTCTAGTCGGCTCATCCTCAGGAGCGAGCGTCGGAGGGCGTGGAGGGACGGCGGGCGGGAGCAGTGCCCGGCCCGCGACTGGGTCCCTGCTGTGTGCTACAGGAGGCTCGGTGCCACCACCGTCCAACCGCCGTCCTCACACGCGAGTGAGCCTGTGGCTGAGCTGCAGCCGCACCACAGCCCAGGACTGTGGATCGGGGCCCACAGGGGGCCGTCCGGGAGACCGCAGGGGCGGGCCCCCCGCCACCGCAGAAGGCGCCTGCTCTGGGGCCGTTCCCACTCTGCACCTGCTGGGGTGACTGGCCAGTGGGGGCGCGGCTCCCTTCCCGGGGGCTCAGCAGGACAAGAGGGGCCTGGGCCTGTGCCCTCAGAGCTCGGAGTCGGCGCCAGCAGCGTTGGTGAGCGCCCCCAGGTGAGAGGGCGGGGCTGGCGGGCACATGCTCGCGGCGCTCAGCAGCACGGGGAGCGAACTTTCTCACGCCGAAGGGAGACAGGCTGCCCCTCACGGTAAGCACGAGAGCATCGTCTCCCCACGCTGAAAGCCACCAGGTGCAACTTGCTGAACAGAAACATCGCCCCCCACCCCTGCACCTTCCCGTCTGAGCCAGCGCCGCAGGGCCCGCAGAGGCGGCTCCTCCCCCTGGGGCGAAGTCTGTCCCCCCGCAGCAGTGGCCTGACGGGCCCGGTGGGATGACACGTCAGGCTGCCCATTTCCCCGTGGGCCAGCGCTGCTCCCCACTCGGGGCCCCCCGCCGGGCGTCCTGCCTGAGCCAGCGGAGAAGCCGGCCCTGGTGGGGAAGGGCCCCGCTCTTGGCACCAGCCCTCCCGACCGCCTCCCACCCACGCCGACGCCTGACGGGCTCTCCGCCAGGCAGGTTCACGCCCCTCAAGGTTGCCGCCACCCGGAAGCCTCTCTGCAACCCCTGCCCCTAGTGCTCACTCCCACAGCGCACCAATGACTGCCCCGCGCTGCCACCCAGGCCCGTGAAGGAGCTGCACCGAATCAGAACAGAGGCTGGAGGGACGGCACGGAGTCAGCCCTGGCGCCGCCCGGCCAGCGGCCACGATGCACACGCGTGGAGAAGTTGCACGCGTGTCCAGACACGCGGGGGAGAGAACAGGCAGCGAGGGCCAGGCCTCGAGTTTCCCTTCCGAGGCGGGGCAAGCACGGAAAGCCGAGGACAAGGGACAAGGCGCCGATGCTGGGGGCGCCGCCTCACCTCTGCGCCCCGGGTACACGTGCGGGTAGTACTCGTAGTAGAGGTCCGGCTGGTCCAGGTTCCCGAAGGGCTCGAACTCCACCTCGGCGTTCTGGAAGAGGCCCAGCTTCACCAGCAGCGCCAGCCTCACGAACCAGAGCTGCAGACACGGTGGACACGGGGCTGTCAGAGCTGCGTGCGAGCCCACGGAGACGAAGGCCGAGCTACGTGCCCTCGCACGGCCGCACGTCTGCGTCCGCACGTCTGCGTCTGCACGTCTGCAGCGACGTGAGCGGTCTTCCCAGACGCGCTCCAGCCGGATGCCGGGCAGGGGTGTGCGCGGAGTGCGTGCACTGGGCACAGACACAGCCACTCCCTGCGGAAGGGGGCCACGGGCTGGGGACACAAGTGGCAGGGGAGGGGAGCGAGGCAGCCCGGGGGCGCGGACACCGCAGTGTCGGGGTGTCTGGGCAGGAGGAGGCCGCTCGGACCGACTGGGCCCAGCGGGAAGGGGAACACGTGTGAGCCGCGCCTTCAGGAGAGCGAGGGAAGTCCAATGAGAGCCGCGGAGTCCCCACGCCGAGGTGAGAAGCTGCCAAGAAACGCTGACACAACCTCGTCGCCAGCGGCCCCTGCGGGCCGGCCATGGGGCCTCCGTGGGCGGGAGCAGGGCGGCGGGACGACCACCCGGCGCTGACAGACTGCCGGGCGGCAGCACGCTGAACAAGTGGGGACCAGGAGCCCTGAGACCAGGTCACGAGGGGCTGGGCAGCCCTGCAGTGAGGAGGGGCTGGGCTGGGCTGGGGCCAGCTCAGGGACTCAGGAGAGGAGCCCCCCCCCATGTGAGCAGGCGGGGCCGCAGGGGCGAGGAGGCAGCGAGACGCCCACCCACCAGCCGCCCTGGGCGCGGACACAGGGCATGGGCTTGCCCGGGCACCCCCACCAGCCCGGGACCCCACGGGGGACGCTCCCAGGGAGGGGCGAGAACCTAGGCCCTCGGCAGCAGCTCCTCACTACCAGACCCGTTTCCCTGTGATCACGCTGGTTTCTGTGCCCTTTCACGTGACAACAACTGACACCACACTGGGGAGGCCACGCCCTGACAAAGCACACGTCCCTCCCCGAGGGTCCCCATTTTCTCCTAGGCCCCGCCCCCAGGCCCTTCCAGCCCAGGGCCCTGTGATCACAGCGCAGCGTCGCACCTGCTCGGTGAGACTGGGTGCTGGGCCCTGGGCTGCCTGGTCTCAGGGCAGAGGGACAAGAGTGGCCCACACTGTGTGGGCACAAAGGGGAGTGGGGCTAGGGTCGTCTCACGTTGGGACTGAACTCGGGGTACGGAGATCCTGAACTTGGGAACTCTGTTTTCAAACTGTTCTCACTGTCACGCAAGGTCCCGGCCCCTTGCCTGCCCCCGTCACGACAAACCAGAGCACAGAGCCGTGGCCAAAGGGCCGTACCTGCAGCGAGTCCGCCGTGTGGCTGGTGGGCAGCCCGCTCTTGCCGTAGCCTTGGCCGTGGGCCGTGAGGAGGCGCCCGCACAGGTCCACCGCCGCCCTCCAGTTTCTGCAGCTCTGCAAGACACGGCGGGGCGTGACCGCGGCGGGGCGTGACCGCGGCAGCCCCCACACGCACGGGGCCGCGGGGCAGAGGGCGCGGGGCCCGGCCGGGCCGGCGGTCAGCGCCACACGCGACAGCAGGAAAGGCGCCCGGCCCGGGCCCAGCTCCGGGGGGTCCCGAGGACACTGGAACTCTGTGGGGATGGGGCGCGGGGAGGGGCTCCTGCTGGTGGCTGTGTGCCGCCCCTGACCGTGAGGCCGCGTTCTTCCTCAGTGGGAAGGCTCTGCGGCACGGTTTCTGCCGGTTCAAAGCCGTTGTTTGATCGGAGGCCATGCGTTGGCCACATTCCCGCGCATCTGAAGGTCTGCTGTGACCGTCGGCGGTGTCACACGTTTAACACGATCGTGTTCCGTTAATGTGAAGGAACCAGCGACGCTAAGCCCGCCAGCAGCAGGCCGGGCCGTCGGCACAGCTCACAGTCACTGGCTCCACACTGCAGCCTGAGCAGGCGCGCCTGGGGTGGAGACCGATCGGACCACTGCTTGTGTGACACTGGGACGAGTCCACACGGAGCTGGCCCCGGCGGCAAAGGGGCCACAGAGACCGTGCCTGGCTCTGCGCGCACCTCCACCCAGACTCTCGTCACCAAGGCACGCTCCCCACTTGGCCCGTGGCTCACGGGGCAGCCACGGCACTTTGCTTCTTCAAGGCCGAAGGAGGGGAGCGCCAGCAGAGCCCTCGCTGGCCCGGCCACGGGAGGGACGCCCAGCTCAGCCCTGCCGCCCCGGCACCGAACAGGCCAGCCTGCAGACACCCGCCCTCTGCAGGGCAAGCCACCGCCATCTTCCCCTTCGAAGCTTCTCGACCGCAGGGGTCATTCCACAGCAGGGGCGTCAAACTCACGTTCACCGGGACCTCATCGGCCTTGTGGTCGCCTTTCGAGGGCCGAGTGTAACCTCAGGCCTGTACAAACGTAACTGCTCCTTACCAGGTAGGCAAGAGCTCGGCGCTGCCGCCGGGCCGGACAAACAAGGCGGAGGGCCGGGTCCGGCCTGCGGGCCTGGTGTTTGCCGCCTGCGTCGTGGTCCCCTCAGTACAGGACGCTCAGCGGAGCAGCTGGCTTACATTTATGAAAAATCAGACTTCACGTGGCTTCCACAAAGGAGTCCGCTAACCACCTGAGCAAGGGGCCCCACTCACCTTTCTGAGGACAACATTCCTGCAGGGCGGTCGGTCACAGGCGCCGAGGACAAAGGCCACTGTGGGGCCCGGACCTGCCCGCCCGGCAGCCCACGCAGTGTGCGGGCCCCGGTCCAAGCACACCCCTGTGCCCCTCGCCGGCCTCTGCCCGGCGCCTGTGCCAGCCGGCCCCTGCCTGTGAGCAAAGACCCCCACCCCCCCGCCCACGTACTCCTGGCCGGCTTCCCGTGCAGAGTGCAGAAATGACCTTTCTCTACCCAGTGCGGAGAACAGGGTATTTTTAAAGAACCCAAGTGAAGTTACTTATCTGTAGGTCATGTACCTGATGAAGCATATCTAATCGAAGTATTTGCTGCTTCAAGGAATCCGATCACTTGAAATAATGCCTTTCAAGCCAACGGGACTCACAAGTGTGTCAGCCGGTGCTCTCTGCCTCGCAGGGCTGGCACCTGGCAGCGCCGTGCCCACGGGCGAGGGCTTTGGGTGGCACATGCAAGCGGTTAACTCTCGGGGACACAGTGCGGAGGCAGGCGGGGCCCTCACAGACACGGGCGAGCGGATCGCACGCACACACTCACTATCAGCTGCTTCAGCCCCACGAAGGACTGCTCCACGGAGCTGGCGTTCAGGACCTGCCTCTTCGCCGCCGCTTTCTCGCCCAGGAAGCGGAGCATTAAGTCTTTCACGGCGTCTCCCTGGAAAGAATGCAGGAAAACACGTCAGGACGATAAAACGCCCATGAAACTCAGCTCACCAGAACCCGGCACCGGCCCACATCTGTCCGCGTCGCCCCCGCAGGTCAGGTGTGACGGGAAGCGGCGCCCGAGCACGGCTGTCCTCCACGACCGTGCACTTGAGACCTGCCCATTCTCTGGACGGAAGGGCGGTGTCCCGCAGCACCGCTGCACCGGCTGGAACAGAGGCCCCGGGGTGTGAGGTGACGCGCCTGGGGACGCAGAGCGCTGGCAGGGCCGCCGGGTGCGCAGGCCTGAGCAGCGTGTGGCTAACATGCCGTCAGCCATCAGCCCGGCCGGGCCCCGGGCAGGGGGGCGCCGGTGTTCACAGGGGATGCCGGGAGAACTCGGGCGTTAAAGAGCGTGGCCTTAGTTGACAGGCTTAGGTGACGAATGCCTGTGGAAAGCTGTTAGCCCCCAAAATGGGAAGCGTCTGAACGAAGACTCCTTCCCTTTACCACCCAACCTTCGCCCTGAACTTGGCCGCGAGGGGGCAGCGGGCAGTGGTGGGCCCACGGGCTGCTGGGTTACATGCTCGCCCTGTGCTGTCTCACTTCCGGTTTTCCACTTCACCGGGAAACCGTGAACCTCGTCACACGTCCCAGTGTCGTGTCATCTTTAATACCTACGCAAATTCTCCAGTGCAGAGATGAGTCAAGTGCTTCCAACCAGCCCCTGCTAAAGGGCTTTCCACTGTTCTGCACACTTTGCAACTAGCAGCCACGCCCCGACGGACACCCCAGAAGCTGGGTTCCTGCACGCCAGCAAGATCACGTCCTTCTACAAACTCCTGAGAACGGGATTTGGGTGCAGATTTTAAAACTTAGCTTTAAAAGGTCTGCACTCAATTACGGTTCCCTCAGGGCTGCCTGAGACAGGCCGTTCTCCCACAGGCCAACAGCAGGAGTGATTCTCAGTAGACACTGAAAACGAAAATAATTTCACCACACCAGCGAGACTGAATTTACACTTCCACTTACTACACACGACATTTATGTACTTTTACGGTTTTTCATTTTGGGGGGCATTCTTGCTTCTCTTACTGGACCTGTGAGACCGTTTACTACATCAGGCATACAGCACGCAGTACACACGTTTCCCTAGATTTAAAGAAGGGAACGGGAGGCCTGTCCTTCTGGAGCCCAGTGTGACGACAAGCCGGTCACGCAGCCCGGAGCTACCTCACAGAGCCACGCGGGGACCGTCCGCCTCGCCGGCCGGCTCCACAACCACGGCAGGACCCCGACCCCCGAGACTGGGGGGATCGACAGGGCTCTGATCGCCCGGCGACGTAGCGCGGACTTGCAATCCGCATTCTCCGTGCTCCTCAGAAACGGGACCTTCTGATGCAAGCGGGCGAGCCGCTTACGGACATGCACCCGGGCGCAGAGCCCAGTGGAAAGGACGAGACGGGGACCCGGGAGAGTCCGTTTCGGGGGGGAGAAGCGAGAGCACGCGACCCCCTCGGAAGCCCGGGTCTCACCTGGATGTTGTCGAACTTGAGGCCGGGCATGGTGAGGTTCTCCTTGTCTATGAACACGGTGCTGTACTGCTGGGCTGCTACTGAATTCAGGATGTCTCTGGTCCCCTCCCCGGGCAGCCAGGCGTCACTCCTCCGGTCCATCTCGCTCATGCTCAGGGCGGTGGCGAAAGGGTCCTCGCTCCCCGCGAACACAGCCTGGATCTGCGAAAACGGCTTTGGGGACTGAGGGATTTCCAGAGAGGCCGCGGAGACGGCCGGCTCTGCCCTCTCCATCCTGGCGGGGCAGGGCTGGGCAGGACCCGGGGGGGCCCCGCCCACCGGGGACGCGTGTGAGGACAGCGGTTCTGGAACGGCAGCACCAGCGTTGGGGTTACTGACAGAAATGAACGTGGACGTCGTGAATGAGTCAAAGAACTCGGAGGCCAAGGAGTTGGTGTTGGCCGTCTCTCCAAAAAACGTGCTTAGGCTGGGGCTGGGCTGGACCGCCGGGGGAGGGGTCTGCGTGGCCGGCTGGCTGGCACCGCTGAAACTCGGCGACTTCACCACCTGCGACTCGAAGCCGTCCTGCAGGAAGGGGGGTGACTGGGCGGCCGCAGGCTGGGACTGGCTGAAGATGGTGCACACGGGCACGGGCTCGTCCTTGGGAGAGGGCTGCCTGGAGGCCCGGCCCGGCGCCCCGGGCAGCGGGTCCTGGCTCCTGGAGCCCGAGTCCCCCGCGCCTTCGTCCGCGCAGGCGCGCAGGCCTCTCCCTTCCGGCCCCAGCTCCTCCTCCAAGGAGGCCGGGCTCTCGGGGGCCACGTCGGGGACGTCTTTAGGCACTTCGTCTCCGTCACTGTCGCTGTCCTGCCTCAGAGTGTCGGCCGCACCTTTACCGATGGCACTGTCCAGGCCGGGATCAGCGCTGCCTTCGGGGGCATCCTGCACACCGCCAAGGTCACCTGCGTCGTCCTCGCTGTTGTTGGGAGAGTCAGAAATGAGGACGCTCTCCATCATGTGCTCACTGAGCTTGTCTACGAAGGTGCTGGAGTCCTCTGACACGGTCTCGTTCTCCTCCGACCCAAACTCGTCTCCCCCGAGATCGATGGTTTCCTCCTGGTACAGCAGCCCCGGGTCC
>CM052543.1:146822169-146887350 GCA_028533065.1 Trachops cirrhosus
GCTTGTTTTTGCTTCCTTAGTTCCCAGTCATTGATCTTATTCTCAGCTGCATCCACTCTACTGTTGTCTCCCTGCAAATTGTTCTTTATTTCAAATAGTCTATCCTTCATTCTGACTGGATCTTTTTTATGCTGCTGAGGTTTTCACTAAGTTCTTTGAGCATCCTCGTAACCAGCGTTTTGAACTCTGCGTCTGATAGATTGCTTATCCCCATTTCATTTAGCTCTTTTTCTGGAGTTTTGCTCTGTCCTTTCATTTGGGCCATGATCCTTTGTCTCCTCACGTTTGCAGCCCCCCTGTGTTTGTTCCTGTCTTAGGTGGAGCTGCTAAGACTCCATGTCTTGGTAGAGTGGCCTAATGCAGTGGGTGTCCTGTGGGGTCCAGTGGCACAGCCTCCCCTGCCACCCAAGCTGGGTACTCGAGCTGCACCCTTCGTGTGGGCTGAGTTCACCCTCCTGTTGTAGTCCAGCCTTGGTTGCTTTTGGCAGGTCAATGGGAGGGATTTACCCAGGCCAGTCAGCTGCACGGGCTGGCTGTGACCACTGACCACCAACCTCTGCCCTCTGTGGAGGATCAGCTGCGCAGGGGCAGGGTGGTGGTGCTCTGACATGGTCCGTAGCTGTCCACTGTGTGTGCTGGCCCTGGGGTTTCCAGGGTGGTGCTGCCCAAGGTCAGCCCCGACCTGTGTTTTGCCCAGGGCCACCCTGCCTGAGTTATAAAGTAATCTGAGAAGGCTGCTACCTGTGCTGGGCTTGGAGATTCCCAGGTGAAGCCAAACTGTGAATCCAGGCTGGCAGCTGTTAGTGCTGGGCCTGAGGCCATTTAGCAAGAGGTACACGAGTTGACTGAGGTCAGCTATTGCTTGTTTGAGAGGATTTACGGAGTTGTGCTGTATGAGCCAAGACCAGCCCTACATATGGAAAAGCAGGTTGGGTGTGCCTTTAGCTGGATGGGGCGGAGCCTCTGGGCATCTCCAAGGCGGGTCCAACAGTGTGAGCCAGGTGGGTGGAGCCTCAGATGCGGACCAGCTTGCGGGCTCAGTGGGGGGAGGCTTTAGAAAATGGACAATGGCCTCCACTCGCCCTGATGCCAGACCCTTCGGTCTCTCCCTGTGTGACACTGGTGCCCTTCAAGCTGCCTTCCTGGCGCTGGAGCTCAGAGGGATGAGTCTGAGTAGGGGAGTCCGTGTGTGGGCTCTGTAAGAGGACCTGGCTGGGGCTCCAGCAGTTTCTTCCACTGACCCAATCCCGGCTGGTTTTTGCAGCCAGAAGTTGTGGGGAGTTATCTTCCTGGCACTGGAACCCTGGGCTGGGGCCTGGTGTGGGGCTGGGACTCCTCGCTCCTGAGAAATCCCTCCCGGATTTTTATCCACCGCACGTGGGTGTGGGACCAGCCCGTTCTGCACCTGCACCCCTCCTACCAGTCTGGATGGATGTGGTTTCTTCTATTCCGTGGTTGTCCGGCTTCCATTCTGCTCGATTTCCGACGGTTCTGAGTGATGGTTGATCAGCATTTTAGTTGTAATTTCGATGTGGTTGTGTGAGGAGGCGAGCCGTGTCTGATTTCACTGCCACCCTGCCCAGAAGTCTTTGTTCTGTTCTGACTACTTAAGGCACATTGCTTGGCAAAGCGTCCTTGTCTCAGGGGGCCTGTGTCTTTCTGGTGGGGGGGGGGAGAAATAGGCACTTAGCTGGCACAGGATGAAGACAGGGAGTCTTTCCTTCTGTACTTTCTCTCCTTATTCTCAGGGAATCTGAGAGTGCCCTGAGGACGTAGTGTGCGCTGCCCAGGAGGTGCCCAGTGGTCCCTGCTGTCGGGGGGCGGCCTCGGGACTCGGGGCGGCTCCGGGCGGACAGTCCTTTCTGGCGGGCGGTCGCTCCCTGGCGTGGTGGGACAGACCTGCCCCTGCTCTGTGTCCCGACTGCGCAGAGCGGGGGTCCCTCTGTGCCCGCTGGTCTCGCGGGCCTCGGACCTTCCCCGGGTCTGCAGTGTGGCTCTTGAAGGAGAGGGCTCTTGATAAAGCACGAGGACCGAGGTACGGTCTGGTCCCTTCCTGTCGTCCAGGGCAGTCGTTTGCTTGCTCAGCCTACCGAGTACACGCGTGCAGTTTTGAATTCCCCAGGCAGTTCTGCGCGCTGAGTTCCTGCTCCGAGGGGCTGGTTTTCATGCCCCCCGCGACCGCGCGGACCTGGTCGGCTCGAGTGGGTGTCTCTCCCCTGCCCTTGTCTGGACCCTCAGCCTCTCCAGCTCCTCTTACTGGCATGGTTCTTCTCTCAACGGGGGTGGCGGGCCGGGAGGGAGCTCTGCGGGGAAGAGGCCGCGCTTTCCCTCGGACACTGGGCGGGGTGCGTGGGGTTCTGCTGAAGCCCCCCCATGATCTCCTGTCAACCGGGTACGTGCATGTCCTCCTGTTTCCAGTTCCCTGCTTCCCCATGGTGACAGAAGGAGAGCTGGGCCTTGCTGGGAGCCCGGGCTGTCCTGCTCCAGAAGCTGTGTGGCTGGGCCTCGGGCAGCTGCCCTCTCTGGTGCTCAGCGTCTTTACCTCCGAGTGGGCACTGAGCACCCGGCCTTCCTGTCGGCCTCCTTGGATGATGAGGCGAACCGAGACAGCGCGCGTGGGCGTTTTCCCTGACTGTTGTAAAGATTTCAGTCTTATTGCAGCCGCACCGTTTCAGCCCCTGAAACCACCTTGGTGACTGGGCTTGGGAAGTCGCTGATCATGCACGAGTCAAAGCAGCAGAATCCCGGGCGTGGATAGAGCTTTGCGACCAGAGCCCCAGAGTTGCATTGTTTCTGCAAGTTTATCCTGTCAGGCACTGGAAAGATCTTAAACTTTTATGAGATTGCACTATAATTTTTAAAGGTGCAGTTTAGATTTTTTTTTAAATAAGAATGGTTTTTGCTCTGGCTTGTGTGGCTCGGTGGATTGATTTGCTGTCCTGGGAACCAAAGGGTCGGCAGTTCGATTCCCAGTCAGGGCACGTGCCTGGGTTGCGGGCCAGGTGCCCAGTAGGGGGCGTGTGAGAGGCAACCACACACTGCTGTTTCTCTCCCTCTCTTCTCCCTCCCTTCCTCTCTGTAAAAATAAGTAAATAAAATAAAAAAAATGAGAATGGTTTTCCTCTTCGACTAAAAACAGTGCCTTCTGGCTGAGGAAGAACAAGGCAGTTCCATATTGGCGGTGCTTTTCTCGCACCGAGGCTCCTTGACTCGGAAGCACGTGGCCGCCTTCAGCCTCGTTTTGCCGTTTGCCCACGCTCCTCCCCGGGCACGTGGATCCTGGCCTGTGAACTGCTCTGGAGGGGAGCAGACTGCGTGCGGGTCCGTTGCCCTCACTCGAGGAGCTCCTGCCTCCGTGAACTGCCCCTCTGGTTCGGTCTGAGGGCCACACACACCGTTCACCCCTTTCAGGTTTTCTTCCGCTGACAGTGGTGGCGTTTTGTCCTGCCTTCCGACGCCGCTGGGCGGTCGGCTTTGTCTTCCCTCCCTCAGGAGTCGTGCTTCTCTGAGCCAGGGATGTTTAAATGGGACAGGGTTCAGAGGGTCTCTGAATTTGCTGACACGCACAAAGTTCTGTGTATGTGTGTGCACATTTTTGGCAGAAAATCTATATTCATACACTATTCATCAGCTTTGCCAAGAGGCCCGAGACTCCAGAAACTGTCTAGCCCACTTCCAAAAGTGTGGCGGGGGGTGGGGGAGTCGGGGGGCAGGCCTCCTGGCAGCGGGGGCTGGGCGTGCTCGCAGTGGTGGGGCAGGACGAAGTGGGCTTCCTTCCCTGGATGCCCGGTGATGGGCCGCCACCGCCGCCTGCTTCCTGGTCTCACCGCAGTGTGTTGTGGTAGCTGACGGTTCCGTGCCACGGCTCCTGAGGAAGGGCGGGACCCGTGTGAGACGGTCGTGGGCCCGGGCTAGAGTCCGGCACAGCTGTGCCACCGCGCTGCTCGCTGTGCCGGAGGGCCTGAGCCCAGGCATTGCGAACAGGCAGCGGGCCCACGCGATGGGAGAGCCGGGGTGTCTGCCTGTCTCCGGCTGCGGTGGTGGTGGGGGGGGGTGAGGACACGGCAGGGCCCAGGCCGTGGCTGTGTCTGTGCACGGCCCGCACCAGGCCCCGCTCCCTGCTCCCACAAGCTCCCGAGCCTGCTGCCCGACGGCTCTGCGGTTGTCGGCGGTCGCCCTCTGCCGAAGATCTGGTGTGAAACCCCTGCTCGCCCCGGCTGGTGTGGCTCAGCCAGCTCGGCGGCGTCCCGCAGACTGACGGCACGTCCCCGGGTTGCGGGGCAGGTCCCCAGGTGCTCTCAGTCAGTGACTCTGTCACACACCGATGCTTCTCTCTCTTTCTCCTCCCGTCCCCTTTCTCTAAAAATAAATAAGTAAAATCTTTGAAAAGAAAGCTCCCCGCTCCGCCAGGGCTGGGGGCCGCTGCGTGCTGGGTTGTTGAAGGGTGCGTGTCCCACCAGCCCGTCACTGTCGGCAACGACGGTTTATGAAGGACACAGTTACCTCCTCGCTGCTCGTTGTGCCCCCACCACGCCCCCCACGCTGCCTGCCAGTGGGGCGGGGCCACGTGCGGTCGGGTCCGTGAAACGCGGCGTCGCCAACGCCTGTGCTCTCCCTCCTCCGCAGGCACGTGCCCTCAGCCCGCAGACTGCGGAGACGGACGCCATCCGGTTCCTGGTCGGGACGCAGTCTCTCAAATACGACAATCAGGTAACCGCGTCTGCCTGGTGCGCACGTGTTCACGCCGAACCTGCTCTCCCTGTTGTGGCCACTTTGCTCGCCAGGGCTCAAGCAGCCTTTGGACAGGGACCGCCACACAGTCAAGCTTCCCTGGGATTTCGGTGTCCGGCTGTAGGAACTGGCTGGATTCAGGAGTCCACGCTGACCTCTGTGGCATCGCAGTCGGTGCCGTTGCGGTCACAAGCACTTACTGTGTCGGTGACTGAGAGGCGCCTGGGGTCCGTGGTCGGCACCAGCCCCTCTCCCGGCTGGGACAGCCTCTCGCTGCTCAGAGCGCGCTCCCCTGAGCCTGGGCGAGGCCACGGCCCCGTCTGCACACAGCGCTCTGGGCTGTGGCCACCACCGCCCGGCAGGCACTTCGCTGCTCTGGCCACGTGAGAAGAAAGGATGTTGGGTGTTTGTGAGATCAGGGTTCAGTTCACGGCTCGACCCTGACCGTGCGGCTGTGAGCAGATGGCCTAACCTCGCAGGACCTCAGTCCTGCCTCCTCAGTCCTGCTTCCCGTGCGGTGCACACGCACAGGGAGTGGCAGCTCTCTGCTCCTCGCTGTGCTTCCCGGAGGTGGCAGAAGTGCAGATGCCGCAGTTACGGCTGTGACAGCTGCGCCGCGAGCCTCGTGGCCCAGGAGAAGTG
This sequence comes from Trachops cirrhosus, assembly GCA_028533065.1. Lineage (NCBI taxonomy): Eukaryota > Metazoa > Chordata > Mammalia > Chiroptera > Phyllostomidae > Trachops > Trachops cirrhosus. The sequence continues at coordinate 146,827,543 of CM052543.1, forward strand.
GCCCACCTTCCCGTCTGGGCCCCGGTGCCAGCACTGCTGAGAAGGGGGCTTCTCCGCTGAGGCCTCAGGCCACGGGGACGTGGGTGTCACTGGCCCTCCAGTGACCCTGTTTGTTAGCACTGGGACTCCTTCTCCAGGGGGAGCCCCGGGTGGGGGCCGGGGGCAGGCGCAACAGCCCTCACGCTCCGCACGCACCTTCCCTCCCACACTACAGGGGCCTCCCTCCGGGAGACAGCTGTGCTTCCTCCTGTGACATCCTGTGCGCATGCAGCACACGAACTTTCCATATGGCGTTCACATGTCTTCCCACACGCCACATGCATGTTCCTCTGGCACGTGACCTGCGTTCTCGTATGTGATGGGGTGCACACAGTTTTCACATGCAACACATTCTTCCTTCGTCACACGTGGCCCATGTGTTTCTAGCCTGCGTCCCGTGCTGGTGGTAACCGCCTTCTGTGGAGAGGAAGCCCCGGGAGGGGCGAGCACAGCCCCCACAGGCCCCCCTGCTGTCTGCGGGAGGGGCCGCTGTCCCTGGGTTTCTCAGCAGTGTCATCGCAGCGCGACCCCCGAGTGCGAGGGGACGGCGAGAAGACCGTCGCTGAGTCTCCTTCCCCCTCGACCTGCCCCGAGCCGCCCCCTGCACCAGGGCGAGTGGCGCTGGGCGGCTCTGGGACGGTCACGGGCGGCCGTGTCCCTGCGCAGGTCTCCGGCTGCGGGCACCCGCTGTGGGGTGCACGTGGGGAGGCGCCAGCCAGGTGCTGGGGCAGAGTCGTAACTCGGGGGCCGGCCCCAGGGGCCCTGGGGGGCTGGGGGCAGAAAGGTCAACACGGGCTCCCAGGAGGGAGGTGGGAGCGGCTGCAGGAGACCCCCGACCCCAGGGTCGAGGTCCAGGCCGGATCGGGCCTTTCCCAGACAGAACCGGCCGTGTGGACCCCATTTCTGGACACGGGGAAGTTGGCCCTAAGCAGTCACATGGTGTGTCCCAGGCGACCCAGCTGGAATGTGACCGAGTCCAGACTAAGACGCCCGGCTGCACCTGCCCCCAGCTGTGCCACAGTGTGCGCTCTGTGAAGCCTGTGACCGGGTCCTGCACACTTGCTGCTCACGCCGTGCACACCTGCCTGCAGAGGCGCTGCTGTGCGTGACACACAGCCCGAGGTCCCGCCCCTCGCCCAGGCCCAGGCTCCAGGTTGGCTGTGCTGCGGAGGGATCTGAGACAGAGAACCCCTCTTCCTCCGCGCTCTGCGCCCCGCCCGCCCCCGCCTTCCAAGGCCTTCGGGGGGCGGGGCTGCCCGCTGGCGTTTAGCCCCGGGCTGTGCCTCAGGCCTGCCGCTCCCGTGGGGCCGCCCTCAGTTCCCCGGAAAGGGCCTGTTCCACTGAGGGCTCCGCCGGGGCCAGGAGCTGTCACCGCCGGCCTGCCTGCCTTTGTCAAGGAAGCGCGCCCTTCTCCGGCCCCTCCCGTGCGCAGGGCTCAGCGCGCCGGGCAGGGAGCGGGGCTGGAGTCTGCGCCCTGGCTTCTCCCTCCTGAGGGGGCGGGAGCCCTGGACCTGGGGAAGCTGCGGGTGGGGGCAGGGGTTTCAGGTGGGAGCGGTTCTCTGGCTCCCACTGTGCTTCTCCCCAGGTCTCCACTGCAGGTGACTGAGCCCCGTCTCTCGTGCTCGTGGGGGATGAGTGTCAGGCAGCCAGAGGAGGAGGAGGCTCCTGACTTGTCCTCCCTGAGCACAGCCCGGGAGATTGGGGCCAGGGTCAGGGTCAGGGTCAGGGTCAGGCCCCATTCCTCAGGGAGTGACAACACGCTGGTGCTTCCCCCCTGCGGAGCTGTCCCTGTGCGTTCTTGCCTTTTCATCTGTGCACGTCCTGTGTCTGCACGTTGATAAAGAACACCTTTGTCACTCAGTGCCCTCCCTCTCTGCTGGCAAGTCCTGTCCTCGGCCCCCTCGTTAGAAACCAGATTCCCGGGCCCCACGCCGGACTGCCGGGCCCTCCCCGTCTCCCCATTCCTTCAGTGGGACGGGAACCGACTGGCCCAGGGTCTGGTCCTGGGAGAGGCAGGCCCGGCGGCTCTGCAGTGTGGCGGAAACCCCACCATTCCCATTTCTGTAGGGTTCTTAGGTGTCCAGCCGAATTCAGGGGTTCTGATACGCTGTTTCCACCCCTAAAGTTCAGCGTCTAGGCTGTGCCGCCCCAGGTGCCCTCTGGGACGTGTGCCCCAAGGGACGGAGCCCCTTCCGTTCCAGGGAGCGCCCTCGCTGGCAGAGCGATGGTGTGGATGTGGGGTCCTGCTCCGGGCTGGCGGACAGCACTGGGGCCTCGGACGAGGGCGGGGATGGGCGGGGCTTGTGTGCCCGAGCTGAGCGCTCACCCTGGCAGGCGGGCAGTGCCGTCCCGAGGGCACGGGCAGTGTGTTTGACCACGCACAGCTCTTCCACCCGCCATTCAAGTGTCCGCTGCAGGCACAGCCTGCGTTTCAGCCACAGCGCAGAGGCCTCAGACATCCAGGTCCCCGCACGCACTCCTGCTGAAGCACGGCCCCGCCCCACGGCCCAGGCCTCCCAACCCCTGCCGTGCTGAGGCGGACGGGCCACGGGAGAAGCCGGGCCTTTGGGTGCTCCCATGGGGTGGAAGGAAGGGGAGCTGGTGACCAGAGGTCAGGGCAGACGGCTCTGCATGGGGGTCTCGCCACCTGCACTGTGGTGTGGTGTTCTCAGGGATGGGACGGGCCAGCGGGAGGGGACTTTTTGTTGTGGATGCGACAGGGCAGGGACACATAGATGGTGAGGCCCTGGGGGGGGATCTGCCCTGGGCAGGGGAGCCCACCCTTCTGGCCAGGGCGGTTCTGCCAGCCCCCGGGAGGGCCGTGAGCTCGGTGCAGGAAGGAGCTTGCTCAGAGGTGATCCTTAACTGTTCGTCTCTCACACTGAAACACTTTTCAGGGGCTTGTGGACCTTCTGTCCAACAGGAGGCATGGACGGGAAAGACAGGGCGGAGGCTGAGCTCCCGTGCTCACGGCTGGTCCGGGCGCTGCAGGGCTGGGCCGGGGACCGGGGCCCTGTGTATGAGCCCCGACTGTCCCGGGGAGGGGGTGCTGACTGCCTTCCCACGGGCTCCCCAGCACACTGCTCAGCCCTCACGCCCACGCTCTGCCCCCCGCACTGGTGAGTCCAACTTCAGCCATTTTAATGATGGTGACCAAGCCCTCGTTCGGACCATTCAATTTCATGATGGCTCCGTCTTCGTTAGAAGCTGCAAAAAACATTTTAAGAACCAGACACGTCAGGAATGCTTTAACGTGGCGGCTGAGCGCCCAGCCGGCCACTGGCCCTCCCCGCCCTCTGAGCCCATGTCGGCGGTCCTTCTTTTGTGCCCCGTAGACTTTTGCACTCACCTTAATTCTAGTGCCTTCTCTGTGGTGCTGCTGTCTCTGCGACTGCTCGTATTTACTAGCAGAACAGTGCCCGGTAGTCCCGGTGTGCGCGGGGCAGACGCCGCGCCCGAGCGCAGACGGCCGGGCCTCAGTGTGCACGCGGGGAGACTGAGGTCGGGGCCGCAGGGGCTTCGGTGGCAGAGGCAGGGTTTGACTCGGAGTCCACAGGGGCCCCCTAAGGGGCCTGGGTTACTGTCAGGCGCAGGCCCTGTGGGCGGAAGTGACCGGGACAGGACGGAGGCCCCCTGAGGCTGTCGGGGTCACAGAATGTGGTTTAAAGCGCGAGTAGCACTTGCCCTGAAGGCAGAGCAGCGCATGCGAGTCGGGAAGGGAGGTTGAAAGCGCAGACGGACCCGGGGAAGGACGGGGAGAGCGCCGGCCCCGCCACCCGAGGCTGGCCAGTCCCCCCCAGGCCCTCGGGCGTTCGGACGGCGCTGCAGTTCACCCAGCAGGTTTGGGGGCGTGGGCTCAGGGCCGGCTGCCTGCCTTCAGGAGAGAGGGCCGCCCAGCCCTGGCCCTGCCCCGGCCTCACAGCACCCTGAGCGCCCCCTGCTGTGACAGTGCGGTCGCACACGGCACTTCGAGTGAGCAGTCCCTGCTGCCAGACCTCGAGGTGACTTCCGACTGGTCACGATGACAGTCAGTGCCCCGTGAACATTCTCTGATCGGAATCTTGGTTCAGACCCATGGTTAATTTCTTAGTGGAGTTTATTTTTGAAATTAGTGTTTTATCTTTCTCATTGACTTGGGTATTGATAAGAGAGAGGATGTGAAAATTACTTTAATTCCCCCCCAAATTTTCCAGCAGAGCATGGAGGTAGCACCTTTGACTCCTCACGTGGCGGCTGAAATGTGACGCCCTCCTAATTACCACGGCGGAGCCTGACGTGCTGGGACGGGGGCGTCAGGCGCGCTAGCGGCGCCTGCTCACGGCACGGGCTTCGCTGGTCTTCCGGGAGGCGCGCAGGAGGCGCGCAGGGAGGCGGGTGCGCAGAGCTGCGTGCTGCGGGCCTGGTGGGCTGACGCCGAGGAGGCCTTCGGATCTCCACCGCGCCGCCGTTGGATCGGGGAGGCCCTGACGCGCTCTCTCTGTTGTGTGTGCAGATCCACATCATAGACTTTGACGACGAAAACAACATCATAAATAAAAACGTCCTCCTCCACCAGGTGGGCGAGATCTGGCACATCAGCGCGAGCCCCGCGGACAAGGGCGTGCTGGCCACCTGCTACAGTAAGAGTAAGTACTCCGCCTGCGTCTGCGCCGCCAGGGGGCGCGGGAGGGCGTTGTCGCGCCGCTCAGGGGTGGGCGCCGATCTGTGGGATCTACGGGCAGTGTGGAGAAGCTGCGCCGCCATCCTCTGCGTGCGGTGCAGCGGGTGATGGAAGCCCCGTGCACGACCCCGGCCTGCAGTCCGAGCTCTCCCTGGAGCTCCGAGCCCTCGGGGCCACTCGGGAAGGCAGCAGGGCTGGCCTCTCTCCTGATGCCAGCGTGTGTGTGCCTGTGTGTGTGTGCGTGTGCCAGGACAGCCAGGACTGGTCCCCACCCTGCGAGCCGCTCCTTGCACCCACGCGGGTGTGCGTTCGTGTCCCGCCTGCTTCTCCCAGCTTGCTCGCCAGGGCGCGCAGCCGAACGACCGGGACACACACCTGCCGGTGCTTTCCTTTCGGGTCTTGCCAGTGACTGGTGTCCAGTTCGGGCCTGGGGGAGGCTCTCACCGCCCTTCTGTGCTCCGTAGACCAGAGCACAGCGGTGCAGTTTTCTGCTACGCTGGGCCTTTCTGACGCGTTTCCCTCTGTCGCCGAGCCTGCCAGAACGCTTCGTCGCGTCCTGCGGCCTCTAGGCACTTGTAACGCGCTCTGCCCCCTCTCTCCTGTCCTGCCTGTCCTCGCTTCAGATGTCAGCGCAGTCATCTGTGCGGGCACCGGGGCGCCCGTTTCCGGGACCCCAGGCTTACACCGTCGGCCTGCACGGAATTCTGCGCGCGGTGCCTTCTGCTTCATCGTCACCCCTCCTTTCTACGAAGTCCGTTCCCTCTTCAGGGCAGAGCCAGCGTCTCCTGGAAGGCCTCTGCCCTGGGTGCGCCTCTCTCGTCCTCTGATTGCAGCCAGCGCTCCGCCGCTTGGAAGCTGGGTCCCGGGAACGCCCCCGGGCTCTTTTCTTCCCCTGTCGTCGTTGTGGGGGGGCTGCTTCTTTCTTCTGTCACCTTGTCTCAGAGGGCAGTCACTTGCCCCACTGAAGGCTATGATGGCCTGGGTGTCCACCCTAAGTCTTCCCTTAGCATGTTTGGGGTGGAAACGTATGTGTTTGCCAACAACCGGGAGTGAGCATTAGCTGGTTTCTCACGTAAGTGCCCCCACCCTGGGCTGTCCTCCGACAGCGATGCCTCCCTGCCTCCGCGTCGGGTCTGCTGTCCCTGCACGGGTGTGGCCCTCCGCCCGCCCAGCCTGGCACTGCTGGGCCTCTCCGGTGTCCACGCCACCCCCTTCTCAGGGAGGGTGGCCACCTTCCGTGGCTGGAGGTAACCAGAAGTTTCTGCGTATGCGAATAAACAGAGGTGGTCCTCTTCCGGAGAGGGGCCCTCCACTCCCTGGACCAGTCCTCCTCCTGACCGACGCAGGGCCGGCTGGTCTCTCTCACCTCCAGGGCGCCTCCGCCTCCGCCGTGTGACGCAGCAGTCATGGCGTGGCCGTCGCCTGTGCCACATCCTGTCAGGTGGAGGCAGGCCGCCGCTCCTGCTGCGCTGCAGGGGGGCACTGCAATTTTTGCGCCCCCTGGGGGCTGGTGTCTGTGCGGCGCCTGCGCCCCAGTGAGCCCGTCCCTCACGGGTGCAGACACCGTCACCGCTGCCCGCACTCCTGGCGCTCTCGCAGGCCTTTGAGAAACCGGAACTGCCCCGGGCCCTCCTTGTCTCTGGGGACGCACTCCTTGTCTCACGCTCTCCACGGGGCCGGTGTGTGGCCCCGGGCAGGCGTCATCAGAGGTCCGTGCTGCTGGCTTCTGGTGGTCTGCGTGGCATTTCGGACAGCGGTAGTACCTCCTGGTGAAGACACCGAGGGCCCCCGAGCCGCGTGCCTCACACCCTGTGTTGTGCCTGTGCCGGGCCGCCGCGGGCAGGGGCCGGGGAAGTCAGCCGCGCAGGTCCCCTCCGCGAGCTCCTGGGAGTGGCCGCTCCGAGTGCAGCGTGTCCTCCTTCAGAGCCCTCGCCGTGCCCCACACGGGTCCGGAAACACGGTGGGTCTTGTGCTGGGGGCAGAGGAAAGACCCGCAGGGAGGGGCTCCATGCAGAGTCCAGAAACCAGGTCCACGTCAGCGCTGCTCTTGAGGAATCTTGAATTGTGACTCGCTATAAACAACAGTGTTTAAAGGCCTGCTCATTGCAAGACGCAAAAGCAGGCGTTGGCGGCCCTGCCGGGGCGGCTCCACTGGAGCGCTGTCCCGTGCTCGGAAGGGTCACGGCTTCCGTCCCCGCTGCCCCCCGGGGCGTGGGTCCGGTCCCCAGTCCGGCACGGACGGGGGCAGCCGGTCAGTGTTTCTCCCCGTCTCTGTCCCCCTTCCTCTGTCTGTAGAACCAGTAAACACGTCCTTGGGAGAGGATTAAAACAACAGCGCACGCTAGGGGAAGTGTGCACTGTGATGGAGCTCTCACACACTCACACACACTCTGGACTGTCACAGTGGCCTGCTGAGCCCCTGTGGAAAGTCGGATTAACTCACTGCTCGTTGGTAAAGCCGCACGGGAAGAAGCCTCCCCAGGCCCCGGAGGGACCATGATGGAGGCTGCGGCACCGGGTCCCTGCGCTCTTGCGCAGCCTCCCCTCCCCGAGCTCGTCCTCCACCCTGCTCAGCAGATGACCACGGGTTTGCAGGAGGCCAAGGTGTCCAAGAGCTCGGACCGCTCCGTCAGACCTCACGCCCGTCTCCCCACTCCCGCCCCCCCACCCCGTGGGGGGCAGGCCGTCACGGATCGCCACCGCCGGCGGTCGGAGTTCAGCCGTCACCTCCGTGACCGTGCACAGCGGTACTCGGGGTGTTGTGCGCACAGTGAGCTCTTTTCCTGCGCTCCAGGGTGGAGAAACAAACCGGCTTTTCCCCCTGACAGTTCCACAAGAACCGGCGTCGCCGTCACGGTGGAAGCAAGAGGAGGGCCCATGGGTGGGCGAGGCTGTCACCATGGCCCCTCCGCACAGTGACTGAGCGGGCGCTGGGGCTGTGTCGCCGGGACGGTGACCGGTGACAGGCCCCTCGAGACGGGCTGAGCACCCTGCGGGCAGAGGCGGCCCTGCAGCGGTGGGGGGCACCACCCCGGAACTGCGCAGGGCTGCGTGTCTGGGCGACGCCCGCCTCTGCGGCTGCGGGGCACCCAGGGCCCCTCCCTCGCCGTCCCACCTCAGGCCGCGCTGCTGGAAGCCCGGAGCCGCCCCTGTTCCGGCTCTGCTGCCCGGCCCTCGCGGTTCCCTGGCTGAAGAGCGAGCTTCAGATGAGCCCGAACGGCCGTGTGGGAAACCGAGGGCTCCGCTGCCTCCGTTCCGTCCTCTCTGAACCAAGCGCGTCTGCTCCCACCGCCGGTGCCCTGCGTCCGCTGTGTGCGCACCTGTAGTGCCACGTGCGCCTGTCACCTGTGCCACGTGTGTGTCGTGCACACCTGCCGCGCGTGTTTTACACGTGTCTGTCATGCCTGCCTGTTGTGTTGTGCGTGCACGTGCATCTGTGTGTGTGCTGTGCATCTGTGTGTGTGTGTGTGTGTGCTGTGTCCCTGTCCTGCCTGTCTGTCTGTGGGGTGGGTGCGTACCCTGTGCCTGGCTGTCCCCACAGCCCCCTTTGGACAGCAGGGGGCGCCAGCGCCCTCTCTGTGCCTCAGCTCTCTGGTCCCCCCCCCACCGCCCCCTGCTGGCTGTGCCCTTGGCGGGGCCTGAGGCCGTGGGGAAGCTTTCTGGCACTTCTCAGGCATTTCTCTAAATCCTGTCACTGCACGGAGACCTTGCCTGGAATGCACGTGGCAGAAGAAGGCTCACTGCCAGCCTTCCACTGAGGGGACTCGGGGGATGGCGTGCCTGCCTTGGTGGTCTGGGTGTCAGTCCCTTCAGCCCACGCCCCGGGCTCCCGGGGTCTGCTGCGCGCCCGGCCCCCATGTGCTGGGGCCCCGGGCTGTGGGTGAGCCATGGCTGCCTGGCCAGTCTGTGGGCATTTCCTCTGTGAGGGTGGGGGTTGCCGCTGCTCCCCGGGTTCGGACTGGCCTGTCACCGCCCGCGAGGACATGGCAGTGACAGCAGCCAGTACCCCTGGGGCTTGTGTAGTGGCTGTGAAACACGGCCCAGGGCGCCCTGCGGGGCTGGGGGAGACGCTCTGGAGAAGTCGGTAGTGAGGGGGCCGGGCTCCCTGTGTCCCTTGGGGCCTGTCCCCGGGAACCTGCTGGGGGTGTGCTGAGCCCTCCTGGCTTGAAGTGCCACCTTTGCGTGCTCGTGACTTCGTGGGTACCCGTGGGGTGGGGTGCCCCAGGGCTCGCTCCCGGCCGGGGATCCGGAAGCAGGGTCCGGGGGCAGCTGTTCTTTAGAGCAGCCGTTTCCCGTTGGTCTGGACGCCAGGTCAGAGGAAAAGCGCATGTCTGAGTTCAAACGGTTGCGCTGTGTGGTAAGCCGAGGGCAGCAGTGGGTTCCCTGGAACAGGGTTGTTTCAGGGCCTCTCTCGGTGAACCATGGGCCTGAGTAAAACCACGGGGACTGCTTTGGTGAACGGAGGCAGGGGCGGCAGGGGGAGAACTGGCGTCAGAGGCTCCTGGCCCTGTGGTCAGCTGGCGACAGCAGGAGCCCCGGGCTGCGCCCCACGTCCCGCCCCCTCCGAGGCGCAGTGGTGTCCAGGTCAGACCAGCTCCGTGTTTCCTGTGTGCGTGTGAGAAGGTGGAACGCTTTCTTTTTTTCAGGGCATGGGTGCTAGGCTAGAGAGTGCTGGATTTTCTCAAGATCCAGGCGCCAAGAGGTAGCACCTTGGAACCAGGAAGGTGGGCAGTCCTGGCAAGAGAACCGCCCCGGAGGGCCCCCAGGAGCGCCTCCGCAGGCGTGCGAGCGAGCGTGCGAGCGTGCAAGGCTGTGCGGCTCAGACCAGCACGTCCATCTCCATCTCCCTCCCAGACCCAGGAGACAGGTTTGGAGATGCGGACGTTTCATATTCAGCACCTGAGCATCCCGTGGGCTCTCTTTTCTTTGCGACTAACAAGCAGCAGAGAGGGTGGACTCTGCACTGGAATAGCTGGGCGCCAAGAAGTGCCGGCGGAGGATCCTTGCGCTGCAGACGGAAGTCCGGAGGGGCTGCAGAGGGGGGGCGCTGCAGAGGGGGGTGCTGCGCGTGCGTGCGTGCGTGTGAGCGTGTGAGCTGTGCACACCGAGTGTGCTGTGCGTGGAGTGTGCATGCTGTGTGGGTCGTGTGTGTCTTCTTTACCCGTCCGGCCATCAGTGGACGCATAGGGTGTTTCCGTGTCCCGGCTGGACGTGATGCTGCAGTGGACATGGGCGTGCAGGAGTTGTCTCAGATCTTGCACACCGGCCTCCTTTATCTTTTCAGAAATACGCTTGTATTTCATGATAGGCCCAATGTTCTGTGGCTTGGGTACGTCCCGAGTGTCCTAATGTCGTTGGCACTTTCCTTGGCACTTTCCCTGTAGGCGCAGAGTTCCGTGGTGTCTTCGTAAGCACACTGCACAGGGACTTCCTGCGTCTGCACGAGCCCTCCCTGAGCGCGGGTCCCAGGCAGGGGACGGAGGTGCGCCGTGTTGCCGGAACGGGTCTGGCGTCCGTGCTCTGTCTCGCAAGCAGGTGGGGGGACTCCGACTGCCACGTCCGCCTGAGCCCTGCGGGTCCTGGAGCCCTGCCTTGGATACAAGGGCAGGAACGGGGGCGTTCTGACGACAAGGGCCCCCTGCGTTGTTCTTGGACCGTCCTCCGGCAGAAGTTACGCAGGGTTCCAGAGTGTAGGAAAGTTTTTAATTAGCTTTTTTTTGATACACTCATAACTGGCCTCTCCGGATCCCACCAGCATCATTCCTCTGTCCTCATTGACTTTCTGCGGCATCTCCAAATTTAGTATCATCTGGAAATTTAATTAATTGAGCTGTTTACTGTTCCTTCCAGATCACTAATGAAGATGTTAAATAAGACTTGGTCCCCAGAGCACCCACTGGACACCTCCTCACAGCTTAATGCTCTGTCACTTCCCCGGGCACTTTGTTTATGGCCCTTCCTCCAGGTTCCAGGCCACGAGGGGGTGCTCAGGCAGGCCCAGCCCGAGGTAATTTTCCAGTAAGACAGTGAAGGCATGTGCCAGAATCTTCCTGCATCCCCAGACGTGCCGTTTGCCGTGTTCTTCCGTGGCCTGGTGGTCGTTTCTGCCCTTGGCCCTCTGCCGCCCCCAGGCCCCGGGTTCTGGGCTGCAGAGACGAGAAGGGCGTCACCGCCAGACGTGGGGAGGCCCGGCCACCACGAGGTGCTCCTGGCCTGCCGTGTGGGGCCAGCGGCTCATCCCTGACAGACGGCGCGGACCGGCACGTCCAGCCCCCAGTCCTGGAGACAGCGGGCTGCGGTGGGGGTGGGCAGGGCTGGTGGCCCTGAGCCCCTCCCCGGGGCCTGTGGACGCCACCTTCTCTGGTGTCCTCACAGGGCCCTCCTTCTGCATCTAGGCACTTATCTCCTGCAACCCCAGTCACCCACCCCAGCAACCTCCTCTTAATCTAGTCATCTCTGTAAACACGCTGTCCCCAAGTACAGCCATGTCCTTGGGTGCCTCGGCTGGGACTCCAACCCATGGACTTTGGGGGCACAACTCAGCCCCTAAGAACGGAGGCTTCTTTGATCTGCTCACTTACCCCAGAGGGTGGGAGGGGCTCTATGTGGGTTAGGTTCTGGGACCAAATGTCAGGTCGTCCCCACCCCTTCCTGTGGGCACGTGCTTGGCTGGGGGTGGTGTGTGACCGGGGGTCAGACACAGCCGCCTGAGGTCTGTCTGCGGTGGTATTTTGAGGTGCTTACTGTTGAGACCCTGTGTGGGGTGCAGCAGGGGGGCCAAGGCGGGGGTGGGGATGGGGGATGGGGTCGGGGGCAGGACTGGGGAGCCTCTGCGGTGGGGAGGTGGACTGGGGGCGTGGCCTTCAGGGGTACCGAGATGGGGCGGGGCGGGGGCCGGAAGCCAAAGTCTGTGTGTTGGAATGCCAGCTGCTCCGACCCGCGCTGGCGCAGGTGCTGGGGCTCCAGGGTGAAAACACCCCGCGCTGGTGGGGGATGGTGCGGCATGGAGCCGGTGCGGCACAGGGGCAGGCCCTGTGCCAGCGGCACCCAACAGCCGCCGGGCCCTGGCCAGTGTGCCCGGGTCCTCACAAAGTGCGGAAGTTGCTCGATCATCTGGGGGGGCAGGTCGGAGAGAGGCATCTGAGCCCCAGACCCAGGGGTGTACTGGGCCAGATTTGTGTTTTCAAAAGGTTGCTGGGAGACGGGGGGCGGGGGGGGGGCAGAGGAGGGACGACAGACTCAGGCTCGGAGAGTGGAGGCACGCTGCGGGGGGTTGGGGGCAGGGGGGGCGGCCTGCCGTCTCCTCGACCGATGCCGGCTGCCGCTTCTCTGCCCGTCCCTGTCGTTCAGGGCGCGGTGCGGTCCTGTGACTCACCGGGCACGAAGCCGTGAAAGTCGTCCTTGAAAAGGCGCAGTGCTCTAAAAACGAGGGAAACCTCAGCACGTGAAATTTCAGGAAGCCAGAAAGAGGGCCTTTAAAAATAAAAAATAGTAAATGCAAGGGTAAGGTGGAGAATAAAGGTACAAAAATGTGGCAAAATGGTTTCTAAGTCAGGAATTGTGGAAGTCTTCTATATGGTTGGCGGCTTGCTAGCTCATCCCGCCACCCCACGGAGGGAGCGTGAGTGGAGCTGGTGTTACCGGCAGCGGGAACCAGTCTCGTGTCCCCGCACTCCAGAGAGCCTCCCACACCAGGACCGGGGCGAATTCTCAGCCGAGGAAGGTGAAGTGTCGGGAAGACTGGATCACGCCAGCGCAGGGTCCTCGCTCGGAAGTGAGAACAATCGGGGGCTGTGGAGTGGCGGCGGTGAAATGCCGCCCACACGCGCCCTGCGCTCTGACCCCTACGCTCCCGCTGCTCCGCTGCCAGGGAGAGAGCAGAGCGGGGCTGGTCGCCCACCCGGGCCCGAGGTGTGGGGACAGCCTGTGCTGCTGCTGTGGCTGTGTCGGGCGGGCGTGGGAGGCAGGTGGAAGGCTCTGTGGCCTGCCGATGAAGTCCCCAGGGTGAGGGGGGGTCCGAGGCCTCCCCTCCCCTCCCCTCCCCCATGGGAGCCCATTTTGTCCTTCCTTCTCTGCCAGGTCCCTGCTGCCTCAGCCTCCTGCCTCAGCGATGACAGTTTAGCCCCCACAGTGACTCCCGGAACCAGACCGGGCTCCCAGCTGTGCTTGGCTGTGGATGCTCGGAGGCCCTGAGCGTGGGTGCTGTCCCGGCCCTGGGGTTCCCCCGCTCTGCGGCCCTGAGCTGTTGCCAGTCCTCCGCTGTGTCTGAGCCCTGGGGCTGCCGCCTGGGAACTGTGGTGACCGTCACCGCCCTGACACATGGATGCTGGGGCCGCGTCCTCCGCTCACCCAAGCCCCTGCTGGGCCGAGCCACCGGCAGGGCCTAGGCGCACCCATGCGCTCCTGCTGCTTCCCGGCTGACCTCTCCGCCCTGCACCCTCTTCTTCCAAACCTCTGCCTGTCTCGATCTGTCACCTCCTTCCGGATCAGCCCAGCGCCCACCTGGTCATCACCGTCCCCTCCAACCCTCTTCCCGCCCCTCCAGTGAGTACGGGCTCCGTGTGTGGGGTGTGGACCACTGTCTCTGTGACTGAGGGCTGGTCCCCGCCTCACTGGGTCCCCGGTGGGTGGATGGGTGGTACCGCCCTGGCCTTCCTCACTGGCTGGAGGTGAGGCTCAGATGCGCACGTGCGTCAGAAGCAGGGTCGCCTGAGAAACCTGGGTTTCAGATACACGAGGAATAACTTTTAGTGTAAGGGTGTCCTGTGCAAAGTGTTTTTGCTTTTCAATCTGGCAACCCTGGTCAGAGGGCACGCCCCAGCGTGAGGCTTCGGTGCCCCCACCGTCCGGTGGGCTGCCCGTGGGGTCCACTCCTGCTGACCGATGGAGGGGGGGCCGCTGCCAGCGCCAGGCACTTCCTCTGGCCCCGGCACCAGGGAGGGGCTGAGCGGCCGCGGGAGCCCTTAGTCCCTGCCGTGTTCCCAGAACTTGGGGGCAGCGGGGTCCGGGGTCCTCTCCCCGACACTCAGACCGCACCTGCGTGGGGAGGCCACGCCTCCAGGGTGGGCCGCCGCACCTCTCTTCTGCACCTTTAGCTGGCACTGTTCGGTGCCCGTCGCTCTGACTCGGACCCGGCGGTCAGCTTGCCTGGCTGCCCTGTCCTGGGGCAGCCTGTGTCCCGTCTCTGCTGTGTCTCCAGTGACCCCAGTGACCGACAGTGGGCACCGAGGGGGCGTGTCCCGTTCATACCAGGGACGCTCAGCCTCCCTCAGGCAGGGCGACGCTGGCGCTGCCCTGGGACGGGCTCCGAGAGGCCCCAACGTCTAGATTTCACTTTATTTTTGTTTGACACGAAACGTTTTTGTAAAGGTGGCCACGTCGCAGCACCGCCCGCCCCCCTCCCCAGACCTACGAAAGGCGAGAGGCACTCACGGGGGGAGTGCCCACGTGCCCGCCGGTGTTGGGAGAGGACGCAGAGCTGCGGCCGAGCGCTTGTGTTCTTCAAGGACAAACCCGCTTTGGTGCACCTGCGGGTGAAGACCCAGGGGAATGACCGCCTGGCTCTGGGATGACCCTGACCTCACCCCACCCGGGACTTGAGGGTGCATGTCCTTGGGTCTGAAAGTGCAGGCAGGACCGACCTGCAGAACCCCCCACACACCCTTCTGATGACGCCGTGGCCCCCGCGGGACCAGGCGATCGGGGGTCCCCCGCTGCTTAGGGTTTCGGTTGAGCATCCTCAAAAGGAAGCGACCCCCATGTCCCTCGTCCAGCCCACCTGGAGCCCGCCTGCCTGGAGCCGCGGTCAGTGGCCTCCTGGTGGGTCGGCTGTCACTTAATCCCCAGTAGCGAGTCCCTTTGGCCAGTAGAAGGGGGACAGGAGGGGACGGTGGGAGGCAGTGGGCACTGTCGACACTTGGGGGCCACTGCACACTCAGCCCCCACAGCTCAGCTGGCCCCCCGACCCTCCGTCCGTCCACCAGCAGCCCCCTAGGGCCCCGAGCTTCCCGCACAGTCCTGGCTGGTGGGGATGTGGAGGTGGGTCAGGCGGGGGCCTGGCCTCCGAAGGGTGACTGCCAGTAAAGGAGGTCTGCCCACCGATGACCGGAGTCCGGTGGGAGTCCGAGGGCGGGCCCCTTTCCAGGGTGTTCCTGAGTGCTCTGCCCTCTGTTGGGGCCGTAGAGGACTCGGAGCCCTGACTTCTTCGGGGGCCCTGCCTCATGGCCTGGGCAGCTCCTGGGGCACCTCTGCAGGTACGCAGGCCCGAGTTGTGGGGGCCAGTTCTTGTGTGGCGCCCTCTGCCCTGCAACACGAGGCCTCCTGTGCCACAGGGTCTCGTCCTGTGCTTGCTGTGGAGTCGGACTGGGTGAACATCCGGCTCTCCCACCCCGACACCTTCTGGTCCTCTCCCTGTAAGCTGGGGGCGGAGCCTCCGGTTTAGGGGGCGTCACAGAGATGCACTGAACGCAGGAGTCAGCGTGGGGCGGGGCTTGGGAGCGGGCTGGACCAACACTGCGTTTAGGAGGGGATCCCCGAAGGTCCTTGACTGGGTCTGGAGATGGGCCTGAGCGGGGTTTTCTCCCCCAGTGACATCCGTTTTGTGCCCCAGCCACCCGAACATCCCGCAGGCTTTGCCTCTGCTCGGGACGCACTTGCTGGGATGGTGGGCGAGAGGTCCGCCCACCTGCCTGCTGGTCAGAGCGCAGCTGGGTCGTGCCCTCCACCACCGCAGAGCTGGCGGGAGGGGACCGAGTGGCCTCGGGTCGTTTCTTGGAGGGTGCTGGACAAGCGGGGGAGGGGCCGGCTCAGAGAGAACTGGGGAGGTCATGAGACTGTCTCCAGAGTCGCAGCTGTCTGTCACACAAGACGGAGGTGACACGGACGCCCCTGGAAGCCGGTCTCGGTCCCGGCCCCGGGGCTCCCGCAGACACCGCGCCGCAGGGGCGTCCGGCGTCGCAGGTGGCTGGACTGCGTGCCCCGCTGTCCCCACCCAGCCCTGGGTTTCCGCAGGCGCCGCGAGGTGCCGGCTCGTGGGCGTGGCAGGGGGCCCTGTGCGGCCGCTGGGAGCGAGCTGGGTCGGCAGCCCGCGCCTCTGCCGCTGAAGCGGAACGAGACGAGAGGAAGACCGAGAGGGAGCCAAACCACGTCCCAACCCCTGGGGTTTGATTGTAGTTCACCGGCCCCCAAACACGTCGCTTGTGATCACTTTCTGAAAACGCTTTTTTAAGCGTGCAAACAATTTCCAGCACCCAGAACTGTGGAGCGTGTGGCGGGCGGGCCCGTTCGGGGCCCCGTGCCTTCCGTGCGGCCTGTCAGGATCGCCAGGTCGCTCCCCGTGGAACTGGCGCGTCGGTGAAGCGTTTAGGGATCTGGGGTTTCTGCGTGAGTTTCCATTGGATGTGGAAAGAGGGGTCAACAGACAACCTCGCCTCACACGTGTCATCACAGCAGGCGCAGGCCAGGCCTCACACGTGTCGTCACGGCAGACGCGGGCCAGGCCTCACACGTGTCGTCACGGCAGACTCCACCCGGGCCTGTGCTCGGACGGAAGGGCGCCAGGACGGGACCGTGGACGCCCCGGCCCGTCTGCGCTGCAGGCCAGGTCACGACACCCCCCCCACGACGGGTCAGCTGTGTGCAGGAAGCAGCCCCTCCTGCTGAAAGACGCAGAATTCGTCTCAGGGTGTTTTGGGAAATCCTCTTACTTTTCGAAGATCAGGTTACCTGGAGAGTGAGCAGTAGAAGACCAAGGAGAGGTCTCCTACGGTCTCCTGCGATCCCGGGGTCTTCTCCGGTCTCTCCGACGTGCAAGCGTGGGAGGCGGAGACGCCTCTGCTGCCAGAGGCCCTTCCACCTGCACAGGCGCTGCTGCCGCTGCTTCCCGGGGCTCCGCGCGTCTTCACTGTGGTGTTCCCGCACGTTCTGGGCGTGGGCCTCAGCGCACGCCCCGCCACGCAGGCGAGAGGACGGGGCTCAGAGGGATGCGTCTGCCTGGGGTCTCACAGGTCTGAGCCAGAGTCAAGTTTCCCAACAATCTGCTTTTTCCCACTGGCGACCGTGCCCCTAATGTATGGAAAACTAGGCTGATTTGTGTATTTGAAAAAATCAGATGCTTTGGGGAAAAAGAATCATAAAAAATTCAATAGCGTACCAAGATTTAAGAGATAAAAATATTTTTTAGGCATTTGTATACACCTATGGGACATTTCAGACCCAAATAGAAGTGTACCCTGTGGATTTTTTAGGTGTTCTGTGTGATACAACACCAGCCTACTCTGAAGTTCCCATTAACTTACTATTTTTGAATTATCGAGACTGTGAGAAGCCTTTGAGGGCGCCCTGGTGTTTCTCCTTCTAACAAGGGCCTTAACAAGGGAAGGTTCTAAAGGTGCCCTAATTATTCTTTGGAAGCCACAGGCGTCCTTCGGGTGTAGGGAGCACACAGAACAGACACCTGTTTGCGGCCGTCAGTCTTCGGGGACCCTGAGGTGCTGCGCTCTGACCGTGGCTCTGGGCGAGGAACGTGCCTCTGACGTCTCAGTGACGTCTTAGTGACGTCTCAGTGATGTCTCGTGCACACGCTGGCGCGGCGGTGCCTGCGGGCTGACGGCTGCCCGCAGTGAGCTCCATGAGGCGCGGAGGGTGGTTGCTGGTCCTCTGGCCTCCAGGGACGCTGAGCTAACAACAGAATTTCCCAGTTGGAAGAATCGCAGGGGGCCTCCTGACCTCCTGGTGCCGCTGTCACGGGGACCTGCAGCCACACTCTCGGGGTCCAGGTCAGACCTTCCTGTGGACGTGGACATACTGAAGATTTTACCCCCCTTCCGGGCCTCTGCGGGTGCGCACCTGCTGTCCACATCAGGACCCCTCCCGTTAACAGGACGGGAGCAGAGGGAGGTGTGAGCCCACTCATCTCCACCCGCCTCCCTTTCTCCTCCCCCTCCTCCCCCCTCCTCCATGCAGTTGGGGGCGTGGCCGTGAGGGTCTGTCTGTGGGGCAGACCCCCTCCTGTGGAAGCCCCCCAGCCCCTCTAGCCAGGTGCTCTGGGTTCTGGGAGGTTGGGGTCGTTGGTAGACATTATGCAGTTGGGCTGTATGTTTTCAAGTTCATCCTGCCAGTCACTGCGTTTTAACTGATGCATTTAGACCATTTAGACTTAAAGTACTGACACGTAGGCTGAAGTGTCATTTCATCGTTTGCCTTCTGCTCATGCTCTCTGCTCCTCATTGCCCTGTTTCTCCTGCCTGGCGTTCTTGTGGATGACTTGAACCGTCTCTAAAAGTCCATTTGATTTATCTATAGTGTTTTTGAACACCTTCTTTGTGTACTTAATATTCGTTCCAGACACCACAACATACATACGTTCTGAGGTCCACTCAGAGAAGCGTGGGAACCTTACTTCCGTTTAGGGCCCTTTTCCTCCCTTCTTTTAAAGTAAAAGCACCTTAAGCTGGTTTTCTGTGTGCACTGACCGTCGGATATCAGAGGGGCGTGTGCACTTCTTTCTGAAACAGCAGAAAGGGTCTTCCCAGGGCTCCGGAGGCCGGTTCTGGAGGCTGGTTTCTCCTGAGACTTCTCTCCCGGCCCGCGGACGGCCATCTTCCCTCCGTGAGTGGGTCACGTTTCTCTCCCCGCCGCCAAACGTGGTTTGGACTCCCGAGGGGACAGACGGACCTTACGCTCTGACTGCCCCTGCCCTGGGCTCCAGCCCCCCGTGGGAAGGCCCAGGCCCCCATGGCCATTCTCTGTGTGTCTGGGAGGCCGGCTGCTGCTGCTCTGATCGGGGGCGGGGCCTGGGGCCGCTGCTCTGATCGGGGGCGGGGCCTGGGGCCTCTGCCCGGTACAGCTCCAGACTCCGTTCTTCTCTGGAGGTCGCCTTCGTTTCCCCTCCGTCCCCGACGGGCGCTTCACTGGACCCAGTGTTCCCAGCCGCCTGCAGGGTGCCCTCCCTCGTTCCAGGCCGGAGGCCGCGGTGAGCGCCGGCACTGGCGGCCCGGCACAGGCACGGCCCTCTGCCGCCTTCAGCCGGCAGGCGCCCTTGGTCCACGCCCTTCGTCCGGGGTCTTCACTGCAGTGGTCTCTGGGGCGGGTCTCTGCGGGGCGTCCTGTGGGACACGCTCAGCTCCTCGAACTGCAGGCCGTGCCCCTCACCGGACTGGGCTTCAAGGAAAACCCAAGTTTTCACACCACAGCGAATGTAACAGGTCGCTGGACGGTAGTAGCCGTGGCCAGGTTAAGGGCCCGATGCTGTGCTCGGCGTGAAGCCCTAGTGAAGCAGGGGAGGATCGAACACGGCACCCACCGGATCTGGATGGGGCTGTGCTTTCGGAGGCCCCGAGGGCAGCGAGGGTCTTGGGCTGCGGCCGCTCCTGCTCCCTGGGGGCCCAGGACCCCCGCTTTGGCCGGATTCGGGCGAGTTCAAACTGCTCACCGCCGCCCCAGACCTGGCCCCCAGTAAGTTCGGTGTGACGCCATCTCTACAGGCCCACCGTGCCTGGCGTCCACACAGAGAGTCCAGATGCGGTCTGGAAGGACGGTGTGGGGTCCCGGTCGTGCGGGAGGCTTGATAAGGGGGTGTGTGCGGGAGAGTCGTCCTCAGGAGGTCACAGAGTGGGGGGGTGTGGGGGGAGGCCGGAGCCCCCATCATCGCCCCAGCAGGAAGGACGTTCCTGGAAGAGCAGGTGACAGGCACCGAGGAGCCGGTCTGGAGGAGAATATGGCTGGAGCTCCGGCGGCTGTCGGCCCGCTTGCGGGGAAGACAGGGCTGTGAAGGTGGGAGAGTCTCCCCAGAGGGCGGGAGAGAAGACGTGTGGGTCATCCCTCCCCTCCCCGGGGTGGCTGGGCCCCGCCGGCCCGGTGACTGTGTGCAGGGCTGGGGTGCAGGTGCGAGTCACTGGGGGGCGGGGTGCAGCCGTGGCCCTGCCCCGCGGCTCACCCCGGCCAGTCTGCCCAGGCCGGCCCGGCTGCCCAGCGGGCTCTCCCCTACCCGAGCCGTGTGTGGGCGCCGAGACGGTGCAGGGCGGCTGTCTCGCCGTGCCTTCAGTGCCACCTGGCCTCGTGCCCTGGGGCCCGTCGGACGGTCGGGTTGACGTGCGCACCTGTGCACCTGAGGACAGCCCCCGTTTCCTCTCGTCAGGGCCAGAGTGGCCCAGTGCGGGGAGGAGGGCAGTTCAGCGAGTCCCCGTGGCAGACCACGAGACCCTTTCTGCAAGGCGGTTCACGGGATGGCTGGTCTCCGTTATCCAACCGGGTGCCCCTCCACAGGCTTTGTAAGGCGGTAACTACGTGGGCGCCGCTCGTGCTTGGTGTTAGAGCCACGCTCCTGTCCCCGCCCAGGTCAGGCTGCCTGAAACCCCGCAGCTGGCGTCCTTCAGGGGGCCGAGTGGCGCACTTGGCCAGCAGAGGGCGCAGCTCGCCCGGGGTTCTGAGGCTGCACGCCCACCACAGTCTCCCACCTTCTCTCTGTGCGTGGGGGACACTCGGGAGTGGGGCGGGGGGCATTCCCTGCAGCCTTCACGGCTGCTTATCATCTTCTCAACAGCCTTCCCACATTTGGGGGAGTCCCTGGGTTGTTAGTGCCATTTTCCGTCAGGGAGATAAGAAATCACGTTTCCACTTCCCTGGGGACCCGCACGTGACCTAGGCTCTCCGAGCTGGCCCCAGGAGGGGGCCGGGGGGCTCGCAGCCATCGGCGCTGGGAAGGGTGGTCGTGCAGGTGGTGTGGGCCAGCACAGGCGGGGGCGAGTTCCTGGCACCCAGGGGCCCAGGTGCAGCAACAGCTGCCGGGCGGTGGCCTCCCTGCTGGGTGGTGAGGACCACAGGTGCCCAGGGGCCGGCGCCGCGTGTGGTCCCTGCAGTGCTGCAGACGCCGAGCCGGGGTGTCCGGCACGGCGCCCCGCCCGAGTCCTGGAGCCGTCCCCTTCTCAGCGGCGGGCTCTGTGGGTGGCAGCTGGGGCGTGGTGGACACGCACGCGCTCTAGTGGGTGCAGAAGCGCGGGGGGTCTGGACGTGCAGTAGCAGTGAGGGGGCAGCGGGCCACACTGACCGCCTGTCTGTGAGCCCGCGCCGCACCACGTGTGTGGCCCCTGGCGTTAGTCTCGGCGTGACCGGCCCCGCAGAGGAAGCAGCCGGGCACAGGGAGCTCGCCTCCTCGCCCCGGCCCCAGGCGCGCACCTGTGTTACGTGACGTTTGGTTGTGTTTTACACCTTGCGGGGGTGTCTGTGTCCGACCCGCACGGAGGCCCGCACACCCGTGAGTGAGTCTCGTTAGTGGCGAGATGACCCAGAGTCAGCTTACAGCTGCCCACCAACACCCGCCGACTCCCAGGGCGCAGAAGCAGCCTGTGGCCCGTCCTGGCCCTCCGGGCCGGCTGGGCGTGTCTGGGCCTGGCTCCCCGCCGCCAGCGGCCGTCCTCCCGGGAACGGTGGCTCCCCAGGCTCTGCCCCCGTGGCAGCGGCGCACATCTGCGGGTCCCGCTGGCTGTGTGAGGGCGGTCGGGGCTCTGCCGGGTCCGCCTCTGCGTGCACCCATGGGCACAGCAAGCACCTCGGCCTGGAGCAGGGCTGCCCCCGCCGGAAGGGCTGCGGACGCTTGTCAAGGGCAGACACAGGCGGGGACCGGCAAGGACAGTGAGGACAGGACTGCCCCTTCCCAGGGTGCCCCTGCTTTCCGTTTTGAGACCGAGGTTATTTACGGAAAGTAAAAGATTTTTTTAAACAAATAAGAAGATGTAAGTGAAACACGCGTGGTCGTGCCAGGCGCAGGGCAGGTGGCCCCTCCCCTCGCCGTGGGCGAGCTCCCTCCCCGTGGCGGGCTGCCGGCTGCCTCCCTCTGGGAGCCCCGCTGCGGGGGGCGGGGGGTGGGGGCCTGGGGACAGGTGGTGCCCAGGAGGGGTGGGAGGGGCGGAGTCAGGGGGCAGGGGGCGCCTCCGACCCCAGCCGCAGGCAGGACTGAGCCCCAGCCACGTGCTGAGGCTGCCGCGGTGGGGCCGCCGCACCTGCCGTTCCCGGGGTTGTGGCAGGAAGCGGCAGCGCTCACGGCTGCTGAGCAGGCGCTGCCCTCGGCCTCCTGCCGGCTCCCTCGTGTTTCCTGTGAGTTCGGCCGCGCACGTGCAGGCGTGTGCTGGGCGGGCCACGCTCCTGGGCAGGTGGCCTTCCTGGGCGGGCACTCTGGCCCGGCTGGTCCTTGGGGCACTTGCCACCCAGACTTCTGGCCGGTGCGCGGCGTCACCGGGCCACTCTTGTCCTGGGGCTGGAGTGCGGTGCCAGGCTGGTGGTCGACAAGCCACGCTCGGGGCAGCCTCTCCTCAGAGTGTGGGGGCATCTGGCCGGCGGATGCCGGGCGCGTGTGTCCTGTTCACACTTCCCAGGAGCTGGTGGTGAGGGGCCTGGCAGCCTTGCCGGGACCCGGCGCTGCCCACCCTGCCCCACTCCAGCCGCCCGCAGGTGCACGTCGGTCCCGTCTGCTCTGGGCGGGGGGGGGGGTACGGGGGGGGGGGAGGCTGCGCACTGAGCACCGCGTGCGCTCTCCTCCGGGGCGTCGCGTCCCGCCTTCTGCCGCTTGGCGACGCCGTCTTCAGCTCTGAGAGGTTCTTCAGTACACGTGCTGCATGCAGGCCTCTGTCACACACGGGCTACGAGGGTTTCCTCCTGGTTTAGCGTCATTTTAAAGTGCTTCCCAGGAGCGGCAGTGTTAAGTCCTGATGAAGCCCGGTGCCCTGTGGTGAACGGGAGCTCGAGTTGCAGCGTCCCCGTGTCGGCAGTCCCGGCCTCCGTGAGCCGCGCTTCCCCTTCCTGCTTCGGCGGCTGTGCTGGCCCCGGGGTGAGGCGGTCTGCCGCACCGTCCGGGAGTCCGTCCTTGCCCGTCTTCTCCACTCCGACCCCGGTCTCTCTGGGACCGGCCCGGAGTGTGCGCTGAGGCGGGGCACGAGTCCCTTTTTACGTGGAGGTTCAGCTCCTCCAGCGCCTCTCACTGAAAGGCCCCTCCCTCGCCCAGCCCAGGGTGGTGGCATTCTGCTCTACGTCGGGTGGCCGTCTCTCTAAGGCCTGTCTGGACCCCGCTCTCTTCCTCTGGGCCACTTCCCCCTTTGACACTGAACCGACGTGGCTGCCGCCCGTGCGCCCTGCGCTTCCGTTCTGCTCCGTGGCCGTGTGCTGTGTCCGCAGGCCCACGCCAGGTCCAGGGTTCAGAGGCGGGCTGCTGGCTTCTCCGCGGAGACCCTGCTGGGGCTGCGGTCGCCGCTCTCAGACGCGGACGGCCGTGAACCCGGTCCAGCCCGTGCGCACGGGCGCCCCCCACGCACAGGTCTCCGCTTCCCCTTGGCGGCGTCCTCGTCTGCCACGGACGGGTGACTCGCTGCTCGTTCCGGGGGTGGTTGGGTGTTTGGTTTTTAATGGAGTTGCTAATAATTTTTCAGGTTTCATTTTCTCATTTTTTTGCTAATCTACAGATATACAACTGGCTCTAAGAGCATTTTTTAAATATTTTATTTATTTTTAGAGAGGGGAAGGGAGGGAGAGAGGGAGAGAAACATCAATGCGTGGTTGCCTCTCACACGCCCCTACTGGGGGCCTGGCCTGCAGCCCAGGCCTGTGCCCTGACCGGGAACCCAGCCAGTGACCCTTCGGTTCGCAGGCCGGCACTCATTCCACTGAGCCACACCAGCCAGGGCTACAGCTGACTTTTAATGTTTTTTTTTTTTAAATTTGATTCTTACCCAAGGATGTGCTTATTGATTTTAGAGAGAGGGGAAGGGAGGGAGAGAAACATCGACCGGTTGCCTCTTGTGCGCACCCTGAACTGGGGTCACGCTTGCAACGCGGGCGCGCTCCCCGACTGGGAGTCAGACCCTCGACCTTCTGGCTCACAGGACTACGCTCCAGCCAGCGGAGCCACGCCCGCCAGGACCAATTAATTTCTGTGCGCCCGCGCTGTGATGGGCAGGTCTGCTGCGCTCTCTGCTTCATTGCTGGCGGTGCGGTGCAGAATCGTGGGGTTTCCACGCCTCCGATCGCTAGCCCGCCCTGCGGTTCCCGTCTCCTTTCCTGGTCCCGCACCTCCGTTTGCTGTGCTGCCGCACCGAAGTGGTGGGGCCTCGGGTGCACCGTCACCTGGAGGCGGTGATGCCCGGCTTTCCTGCTTTGTTCCTGTCCTTGAGGGGGTAGCGTTTGCTGTCCCACCCCCAGTGTCTCGGTTGCCTGGTGAACGGACAGTCGGGGAAGGAGTCGTTTTCCCGGCACCTGCGCGAAATTCTCCGGGGAAGGAAGTCGTTGGGCTGGGAATGGGCCGTGTTGTCTCTTCCGGTTAGGGCCATGTTTGCCGTCCCACACCTTTGTCACTCTGTGCGGGCCTGCCCTTCGTTTCTCCTGCAGCCACGATGTGGTTCTCAGGCTGCTGGCCCCATGGCCGTTCAGATGAGACCCTTTCTGTCACTGGGAAGGTGGATGCCGTCCGGGCCCTGCCCGGCCGATGTTCCAGGTGCTCGCCCCTCCTTTACGACGCGGCGTTGCCGCTGGTGGCACCGCCCCATCCCTTTCAGAAGAGCCGCTGCCCATCTCACAGGCTCCGCGGACGACTGCGTGATGGGAATGTCCACGCCCATCAGTGTCTCGCGTGGACAGAGACCGTGGTGCACGTCCATGGCTCCAATGGAACTGTCACCGGCGAGCGTGCAGACACGCGGTTCTTTCCCTTCAGCCCCAGCCCCATGTGGGGCGAGCGCCGAGCTGGGGTCAGAAGGCCTTGGCTGAGACCCTGATCCTTCTCCTGACTCTGCTGACAGGTGAGGAGGGTGGTGACGAGGATGCCTGCGAAGCCAGGCAGGTCACTCGGGTGCTCACTGCCCTGTTTCCTGGCAGATCAGCGGGTGTCTTGATTGGAGGGCCATTGTAGCCAATCAGAAGTGGGGCGTTGCCAGTGTAATGCGAGGTCCTGTTTTCCTTCCTTTGTGCAAGGAAGGCACTTCGGGCCTGGTGTCCCTCCTCGCCCCCAGTTCCTTTCTGCCCTGGGCATCGGTCGTGGGTTTCAAGGTGAAACCCGTTTGCGCTCTGTCACCGTGCACTGACAGCGGCCTTCGAGGGAGAAGGTGTCCGGTCCAGCATCTGTGTGACATGGAACTGAGAGGAAAGCAGACTTTGAAGGGATTTGTATTTAGGAACTTACGGTTCCATTTTTTATCACATAGCACTAAATGCGGTGTCTTTTGTCTTATTTGTCTTACTGAGAAATACTCCAGCGGGGCAGAGACCTACAGTCTGGCACCCGCCCCCCCCCCAGAAAAGGGGGCCCAGCCTTTCTTACCCGCCTTCAGTCTCCTT
This sequence comes from Trachops cirrhosus, assembly GCA_028533065.1. Classification (NCBI taxonomy): domain Eukaryota; kingdom Metazoa; phylum Chordata; class Mammalia; order Chiroptera; family Phyllostomidae; genus Trachops; species Trachops cirrhosus. The sequence goes on from CM052543.1 coordinate 146,852,558, forward strand.
GTCCACAAAGCGGCTCCTCGGGGTGCTGGAACACGGCACAGGCTCCTGCAGAAACGGGGAGCGTCCTCAGGTCCCTGGGGAGGCGTGCCGAGCAGTCACCAGCAGGAGTGCCAGGACGCCTGGTTGCAGATGTCGTGCCCAAGTGGCTGGTGGGACAGTGGCCAGCGTCGCCGCCGGGCTGCCCCGCAGCCCTGCGTGGACCCTGCTGTCTGCTCTCCTGGCCCCCACACTCACCAGCTGGAGGGCTCGGTCTCAGCACCAACGACACTCCTGACAGAGGGAGCCCTTCCCGGGCGCCGGGCGCCTGCGTAACGTACGTGCTCCCGCGGGGCGGTGAGCAAAGATCCACCGGACGCCAGCCTTGGGCAGCCCGGAGCCGCATTTGTGGTGACCGTGTACCCCGCCCCGCCATGCTGCCCTGTTTTTTGAGGAACTGTTGAAGAATGGAAGGAAATCGATTTTGAGGAATTTAAACTTTTTCTATAACAGAATGATGGTTTTAAAACCAGAAAGAAGTGTTGAAACAGGAGCTGGGCCCTTCCGCGTGCAGGCTCGGGGTCTCTGTGGGTCCTGCCTCACTGCTGCTGCCTGGGGGGCAATGGGCGTGGCCTGGGTGGGCGTGGCTTTCTGTGGCGGGGGCGGGGCCGTAGTCTCAGCTGGCGTTGCCTGTGTGTTCAGTTGCAGACAGCAGAGTCCTGCGGTGCGCCGCCGTGTGGAGGATGCCCGAGGAGTCGGAGCCGGGCAGCCACGAGTCCCCAGACGACGCGGCAAGCACTGCGCACGCCCTGGAGCTGCTCTGCGACCTTGACCACACAGCGCACGGGAGCACGGCCTGGTAGGTTCTGCGCACCCGTCTTCTAGAGCTGCCGGCGGTGAGACCGCGGGCCGTGCACGCCCACTTCTTCTCTCGGTGAAGAGACTCTTGTAAGTGCTCGCTTCCTTTTCATTTTAGTCCCAGCTGTTTTCTGAATTGGGCACATTTATGGAAACCCTGCCGCACGCTCGTGACAGAGCTGCGCCCAGGGCCTCAGACCCACCGCCCAGGCCCCTGCCAGGGCGCTGACCGCGGCGCGGCGCGGCACCTGGTGCACTGCTGGGTGACTCGCGAGCGCTCCTGGATTCAGCCGCGGATGCCGGGGTTACGTGTTCCTGCAGGTGGAGAGCGTGTCCTTCCTCCGGGGGGCTGCACACGGTGCGCTGTGCGCGTGCGTGCTGCTCCCGGAGCCCTCCCCGCAGTCGTCCTGAGCGTGTGTCGCCTGCAGAGCCAGGCACCGCCCTGTAGGTTAGGGCTCCCGGCCTCGCTGTCCCGTGGACGGCGGAGGGTTTGCCGTGCCCACCGTGGTCTCGGGGACTCCCCTCAAGAACTCACAGCTGTCTTCCACCCTGTGGGGGGGAAGTGGGGGAGGCATGGTTCCCGGCCACGGCTGTGTCCGAGGAAGGAGGTCCTTTGGAGCACGCTGCTTCCGCGTCACATCCCGTTGCCGTGTGGTTTGGTTTCTGGAGTGGACAGATCACTCATGGGGCTACGCCCCAACCTTGGGATCCACACTCGGGTCAGCCTGCACGTCTGCCTCTTGCTGAGCAAACCGAGACGAGGGGACTTGGGGGACCCGCTGTCAGGGCCCCTGGCACTGGCTTGCAGCTCCCCAGTCCATATCGGAGATGTTCTGGAATGTATCCAGAACGTTCCATTTACTCCGTAGGGAACGGAGGGCCTGCAGGTGCTCTAGCAGGTCCCCGGCAGTCCTGTGCTCTCCACCCCCGAGGTTTGCTCAGCCACCTACCCTGCCCCCACCTGGGAGTGGAGGGAGGGGGTGTGCCCGCTGGGGTGGAGCTGCTGTCCTGGGCGTGTGCCCCGCAGCGGAGGCTGCCCGCCTGCCCAGCGTGTGAGCTATTGGCCTCCATGCCAGAGGATCTGCTGCGGAATCTGTTTCATTCCTGGCATCTGTGTCTGCTGGTCACCGTGGAAACGTGGTGTTTCGTGGGGAGGCCGTGCCCACCCCACAGACTGAGCGAGGACATGACGCAGGTTTATTTGTCCAGTGTTTTCAGATAGACGAAAAAAGGCCAGTTTTGTTTTTCAAATTTTTGGCTCTATTTAGATTTTAACTACCTGAAATCTTAAGAATTGCCCCTTTTTAAAAAGATTTTATTTATTTATTTTTAGAGAGGGAGGGAGAGAGAAAGAGGGAGAGAAACATCAGTGCATGGTTGCCTCTCATGTGGCCCCTACTGGGGACCCGGCCTGCAACCCAAGTGTGTGCCCGGACTGGGAATCGACATGGAGACCCTTTGGTTTGCAGGCCAGCACTCAATCCGCTGAGCCACACCAGCCAGGGCAAGACTTGCCCTTTTGAATAATTTAAGTTTTCCTAATTATTGATTTTGGTTGAAGTTAAACTTCAAAACTTTAACAAAATTGGAAAGGTTTTCTTTTTTAAAGATTTTTTCTTTATTTTTAGAGAGGGGAAGGGAGGGAGACAGAGAGGGAAACGGTGTGTGGTTGCCTCTTAAGCGCCTCCTACTGGGGACCTGGCCCGCAACCCAGGTGTGTGTCCTGACTGGGAATCGAACCGGTGACCTTTCAGCTTGTAGGTCAGCATTCGGTCCATTGAGCCACACCAGCCGGGGTGGATGGAAAGTGTTCTGAAACATATTTTTATGTTTGCTGATTTTCACTCAGAGCGCACTGCCATAAAGCACAGCGTTTCCGGGCCCCGTTCACGAGCCGCTCCTCACGCGAGCTGCACTGTGGTGTTTTCCCGAGGCTTTGCGGGCCAGATGACTCCCTTCGGCACGAGACACCCCCACCAGCCGTCTGGGCTCCACGAGCCCCCTCCCGGCCCCCTCCAGCCCTCAGGCAGTCGGTTGTCACCGCTTGCCCGGTCCTGTATTCCCGCCCAGAGCAGCCTCTGTCCCCTCGAGCTCCATGGCTTCGCTCCCCGTGGCCTCGGAAACCTGACGGCCCGACCATGTGGAGCCGCGCGCGAACCAGACGGCGAGGGGCCCTTCGGAGTAGGGGCTCGGGAGGCGCTGCGACCGCAAACCCGAAACCAGCCCTGCGCCGGGCGCCCGCGGGCCCGGGAGCGCTGCCTCGCTGCAAGGCTTTGGGCTGGTCCCAGCCCCGACGTGCTGCCGGCCGACCGAGGGCACCTCGGGTGGTCTCGGCTCCTGGGCCGCCGGCACTCTCACCCGGACTCCTGGCTCTTCCTTCCGCTCCTGCGCCAGAACGCGCCAGGTGCCCCTGAACGCCACCGGCCAGTGTGGGGGAGGCCGCAGCTTTGTAGCAAACAGGTCGGGCCCCCTCCTGTGGCCCAGGACCCAGCTGGCGGGCCCCAAAGAAGGGGTCGCAGACCAGTGTGGGGAGCCACTGAACAGGGCCCGTGGGAGCGAGGCGGGTGGTGTGCAAGCTGTCGGCTCGGCCCTGTCCTTGTCTCGCAGCCCTGGGCGTTGAGGTCCCCGGGGAGCTGGCTTCCGGGGGGTCTCTGTTCAGAGTCCCCCGTACCCGTGCGGTGGTGCTGCAGACTGCAGGCTTGTGAGACGCCGCCACGTCCTGGGCGGTGCCGGTCTCCGTGGTCCCGCTGTGGCCCGGTGGGCACCCCACCCGCTGTGCATGCCCGCCTGAGGCACGAGTCCTTGGTGAGCTCTGCAGAGGGCTGACTGCTCAGCCCGTCCGTTGGTCTCTCTGCCTCTGATGTCTGCCGCTGTGCGCTGCGCTTTCGTCCCTCCCCCCCTTTCACCTGTGGGAGCCACAGTGTGCAGTGTTGGGGGTGGGGCCCCCACCATGGGGTGGGCACCCTCGGCACAGGGGCGGGCAGCTTCCTTGCTGTACCCTCCGTGACCTGGGAGGGTGCTGGCCAAGACCCGACTGGTCTGGTGCCCAATGTCGGACTTGCAGCCTCCAGCCCATGGGGGCCCGTGTGTGGGCGGAGCGCCGGGGCCTGCGGGGTTCCGTCACAGCAGCCGCGCTGCCTGAGGCCAGCAGCGCCTCCCCTGGACGAGACCGTGGGTGCCCTTTCCCGCCTTCTCCCCGGCTTCCACGGCCAGCTGTCCAGAATCGATTTCAGGCCAGTTGGTTTGGGACAAGCCACCGAGAGACGTGCCACCCTCTCTGCCTCGAGGGCCTCCAAGATCGGCACTGCACGTCACCGTAGCCCAGCAAGAGCGCGGGTCTCAGAGCCACGTCGGCGCTGCCGTCTCTCCCCACCCGTGTTTTCGTTTCGCTGGCGGAGGTTGCGCACGCTGGGCTGTGCTTCTCAGGAAAGGGGCGGAGCGGGGCGGAGAGCGGCGTGCGGGCGGGCACAGTGCCGTGGCCGCGCCTTTCCTGACCGTGTTGCCGGCTCACGGCTTTCCCCAGAGGCACGGTGGATTTCGGTCTCGGTCGTTCTCCTACACAGTGCGTCAGCGAGGATGTCGGGGCTGCGGGTGACGGGGCTGTGGCTCACGCTGGCTGGGCCGTGGGACCTGAGCAGAGACCTGGCGGGCAGACCGAGCCCGGTCTTCCCGTCTCCCCTGGCAGGGGACAGCTACAGGAGGTGTGGCGCCCTGTCCCAGACCAACACCTGTCTGCGCCCCCTGAAGACCCAGCCGCAGGCCCCTTCCTGTCTCATTGGCCGGAACGGCCCCCTCTGGGTCCGGTCGGGTGCGGGGAGGACGTGTTGGCGAGGGTCTCGGGCAGCTCGGCCGACGGAGTGGACACCGCGGCCAGGTGCTCGCACAGCAGAAGCGTTTCGGCCACACAGTTCTGGCCGGCGAGGGCGTCTCCCAGTGGCCGACGGTGCCCGCCCACTGTGCGCTCACAGGGCGGGGGGGGGCGCGGATGAAGGCTCCCACTGGGGTCATCATCCTTCCAAGGGCAACCACCCACTGATGGCTGGGCCGAGGCCCCGCTGGGGTCACGACGGGCACGGGAGGGAGGCGCCTAGCTGCACGTTTGGGGGCCTCCAGTCCGAGCTCACCTTGCCCCTTCTCCTGCCCCCAGCGTCGCGTGGGAGCCCGCGGGGGACGGGCGCAGAGTCGTGTCGCTGGCGGACAACCACATCCTGCTGTGGGACCTGCAGGAGAGCTCCCGCCGGGCCACGGTGAGTACGAGGCCGAGTCCTCCGCCTCCGAGACTCTCAGGTTGGGCTCGGGCTGCATTTAGAGTGCACGTCGTGATTCATGTGTGTTCGGAATTTTGACCTTAGTTATGAAGCGATTGGTGAGTGGGTTGAATTGTGGAGGAAAGAACTGAGCTGTTGGCCCCGTTGGGTGAAAGCCGCCCTGCGCCGGCCCTCGGGGCCGTGTGCGGGCATGACCGAGCCCCGAAGGTTGGCGGAGCCCCCGGCCCCACAGCCTGTCCACAGGAGGCAGGGGACCACCCAGGAGTGTTCCTTCTGCGTGAAGTAATCTGTCCTCCTAAGACACGTGTTCCCACAGTCTGTCGGTTCAGGCCACCGTTCGGGCAGGCGCCGACTCCCGGTGCTGACCGGCCTTCCTTAAGCCTGCGCGCAAGTGTGGGGTGCCTTGGCTGTGACGGAAGGCCCGTGCGCCCTCCTCTCCCTCCCATGCACGGCAGGGCTTGGGCGCCGCCACCAGACACCGGTGGCCCCTGCGCACACTGGAGAGGGACTGCAGGACCCCTGCTGTGATCAGGCACCTACCCGTCACAGCCAGTGTCCCATCTCCAAGGATGGGACAGCTGGGTCCTCGAGTTTCCCCACCAGGAGACTCCGTCTCCCCCGACCAGCCACCCCTCGGACCTGCTTGGTGTTCAGTGCTGGCACTTTGGATCAGGTCACTCTCAGATGATCCTCACTCCAGATACTTTGTCTCAGATGATCCTCACTCCAGATACTTTGTCTCAGATGATCCTCACTCCAGATACTTTGTCTCAGATGATGTCCCTCCAGATACTTTGTCTCAGATAATCCTCACTCCAGATACTTTGTCTCAGATGATCATCGCTGGAGATACTTTGTCTCAGATGATAATCACTCCAGATACTTTGTCTCAGATGATGTCCCTCCAGATACTTTGTCTCTCACAGAGAAACGGTCTGCTGATTGGTGTATGTTTTCACATGGGGTCCCGTAAAATTTCCCCCTTTGAAGTGTGATTTTTACCTGCGTTCATAATTTCATTGCATTCGTTTATGTCTACATAAGAACTTTGGAGAGAGAACAAGAGCTTTGAGAAGGTCAAGGTCCTCAGCTCCTCGCGCCCGGGGAGCCAGACTGCCACACGAGGCCGGGGCATCGAGGGCACGTCCGTGTGTTCGGGCCTGCGATGTCAGTCACTCTTCCGCTCACGGGCCGCACAGTGTCGGTCAGTCCGTCCCCCCGGCCCGGTGGAAGTGACAGCGTGGGCAGTGGCTGGTCGCCACTGATCCGTGACACAGGACGCGGAGTGTCTGTCTGAGTCTTAGAGCCCTCATGGTCAGAAGGGCGTCTCGAAGCCTCCGGAGGGCGCTTCAGAGCGGGCCTGTCTTTGCTCGCAGAAGTAGTACGTGAGGGGAAGCGTCGCCACTTTCACTAGAATAAAGGAACACGGGACCTCTCTACATGGAGCACAGTGCAAACCGCACCCGCAGTTTTAGGGTGAAAGAGGACACTTGAAGGAAGCCCGGTGCCTAAGACCGTTCCCTGCCGCCCGTGGGTCTGGGGCTCACCGGGGCGCCCGGGTCAGCGTCCAGGGGAGTGCCCGTCGCCCCTCCTCCAGCTGTGCACGGCCGTGCTCCCTGGATGGCAGCCTGGGGCACAGCGGCCCTCTCCTGGCGGAGGCTCGGGGGCACCTGGGGTGTGGGGCTCTGCTACTGCTACTGGAGCCTGCAGCCCCCCTGGCTCTCCCAGCAGGAGGCTCCTGCCCCAGGCCTCAGCGGGCGGCCGGCCCCCAGGTCTGCTGCCACCCCCACCCACGTCAGCCTCCTCCCCCGCCCGCCCTGCAGTCCCAGCCCGGAGTCCGCGGTGGGCGGCTCCCCAGGAACGCGCCCTCTGCAGAGACCCGTCCGCCCCCTTGGCCCCCTTCCGTCCGCCCACAGCGCTCTGCCAGTGCGGCTCCGTGACCCCGGCCGCAGCGTTTAATGCCAGACCCTCTGATCGATCCGGCAGGCTCCACACCCCGCTCCTCGACTTCTTTGTTGTTTGAGGATATTGCCTCGTGTGAGAAATCTAATCTCAGGCTCGCTGCATCATTACCCTTTGCAATTAAACCGGAGGTTCTTTGCCATTTATAATCATTAGCGAGAGCCCAGGGGAGGCCTGGGGGCGGGTCCACGGGGTCCCAGGCCCCGGTGAAGCCAGAGGGGCGCCCCTCCCCCGCTTCGATCCCTGCTCATCCATCTCTGGGCCCGGCAGCTGGGCCCGGCAGCTTTCCCCGGCTGTGGGGACGAATGGCTCCCGCCCCGGCGCGCAGCAGGCACGGAGCCAGAGGATGCTGGGTGGCCGTGGCACCCGGCCGCCCGCTCCCTGGCCCGCATGGCGGTGTGGGAGCCTCCAAAGAGGAGACCGGCCTGTCACCCACCTGCCTGCAGCCTGTTTGAAGGGAGAGAAGGGGCTCCAAGGGCTCCGTGTGCTTTTAGGACCTGCGGCCCCTGCCCCCTGACACTCAGCTTCCTGTCCCGGAGACGGGGCTCAGGAAAGGAAGGTGGAGGCTCGTCTCCCTCGCTCTCGAGGCTCACCGTCTAGAACTTCAAGGCCTGGCAGGCTGGACTGCAGCGTCAGCCTGCTGCTCACCCCTGGCCGGGCGCACGTGAGGGCACGCCCCTGGGTGCCGCCCCCGCGCCTGCTTCCTGCGCTGTCCTCACCGTCTGGGGCCTGTGCCGGCCCCTCCACGTGGGACACGGCCCAGGGCGCAGACCCCACCGCCAGCCTCCCCTGCAGTGGGCGTGGGTGGAAGTGGCCTTCTGGCTCTGGGCAGGGACCCTTGCCGAGGGGACGTCCCCGTCACCTGTGTCTGGTTCCTGGGTGAAGAAGCAGTTGTGCTCATCTTTTTGCGACTTCTCTCGAGGTTTCATCCTCTCAACAGGGTCTTCTGCAGAGCAAAACTTACGAGTTCTTTAAATAGCCCTGGCTGGCGTGGCTCAGTGGATTGAGCACCAGCCTGCAAACCACAGGGTCATCGGTTCAATTCCCAGTCAGGGCACATGCCTGGGTTGCGGGCCAGGTCCCCAGTAGGAGGCGTGTGAGAGTCAACCACACACTGATGTTTCTCTCCCTCCTTTCCCCTCTCTAAAAATAGATAATAAAATCTGAAAAGAAAAAAGAATTTCTTTAATAGACTAATTTTCAGAGCAGTTTGAGGTTCCCAGCGGACCTGAGGGGAAGGTGCAGAGACTCCCCTTCTCCCTCCAGCCCCCATGTGCACCGCCGGTGCCCCCTCCGTCAGCACCCCCAGCAGAGCGGGCGTCGTCATGAACTCTCGGGGACGCTGCCGGCCTCCTTCCCGCAGCGCGGCGCCCGAAGACCCCCGAGACCCTGCAGCCGTCCCGCTGTCTGACTCGAGAGGGAGCTCCTGCCGCTCCGAGTGCCCGCGCGGTGTGACACGGGTGTGACACGGGTCCTGTCGGAGTGGCCGCTCGGCCAGTGCCGGGGTCCCCTGGGGTCCCCGACAACTGCCACGTGCCGTGCTCGGAGGTGACAGCAGGCTCACGCAGTGTCGGACACACCGTCACTCCACCGACTTCAGACTTGTCCTTTAAAGGAAGACGGGCCTCGGAGTTGTCAGGCCTCCGGGTCGTGTGCTCTGACTCTCGCGTGACAGACAGACGGGAAGAGAAGAAAGCCGCCCCGCCCCCCGCGGTTTGAGTGACAGGTCTGGCCGGCTGCCAGCCCGCCCCACAGAGGCGTGGCTGAGCGCCCCGGCGGCCGCGGCCCCAGAGCCTGTGGGCCCGCACCTGAAAGTCGGGAGTGGTGAGCGACAGGCCTTCTCTCTGAGGGCAGTTTGATTTTGGGTCGCGGCCGGGAGCGACCTGGAGCAAAACCCAGTGCGTGGGGGTGGGGTAGCCCGCCGAGCTTCGTGAAGCTGGCTCGTGGAAGACCCGTGAAGGCCCCGTGAAGACGGGTTTTCCCGCGGGACTGACGGAGAGGGTCCAGACCCCGGGCCGTGCCGAGCGGTGTCGGCGCCACCGGAGCCCCTGGGAGAGCCGCCGGGTGCGCGGGTGCCCCGGGGCGGGCCCAGCGCGGGCTCGATCCCAGAGAGAACCGGGATCGGTCGGGGGTGGCGGCGGCGCCGCGGGTGTCCTGCGTCCCGGGGGCGTGGGAGACGGCGCGTCTCCTGACCCTCCGGTGGAGCTGGCGGTGCTCATCAGACAGAACAGACCAGGTTCGGTTGTGTCGGCACTTCCCCAGCTCTCGGAAGACTTCTCTTTGGCCGCGGAACGTGGAGCACGCACTCAGAAACCGAGGGTCTGCAGCGAGGACGGCCGCCCGGCCTGGGCGGGGGTGGCCGCCCGGCCCCAGGGCTGTGGGCCCGCCCCTGCCTCCTGCTGCGCGGTTCCCCGGCGCCGGTCCGTGGGGAGAGGCGGTGCCTTCGGTCGGCCTTCCCAGGGCCGGCCCGGTCGGCGGGCACAGGCGTGGGCCTGTGGCTGAGGCGAACGGGGTGCCTGGGACCGCGGGCACGTGGCCGCTGGTCTCCCGGGGTCAGGGCAGCGTCTGAGCAGCGCGGGCACGTTGCTGGGGGGCTGGGGGGGCATCCGGGAGTGACAGACAGGACTCACGCTGCCCCCGAGTCAGCGTGCAGCCTCCCTCCGGCCCCTGCCCGGGTCTCTGGGGGCCTGTCTCCGGGCCCCTCTCCGAGCGTTCCTGGGAGCAGGGCCGGTCTTCAGACGAGGCAGGGACCGTGGCCGTGCGCCCGGCAGGGACAAGTGGCAGAGACGCCGGCCCGCACGCTCACCCCGCCCTCAGGAGTCACCGTGGGGACCGGGTTCCAACCCCAAATGGAAGTGATGACGTGGTCAGTGTGACACATTTGCATAAAGCCCCAGGCAGGTGGGTGGGAGATGGGCTGGGGGGGGAGTCCTTCCCCAGGCTCCACCCTGGCCCCCCAGCATCTAGGAGGTGGGGGTTTCTGTCTAAAGGCAGCCCCGGTGGCCGTCTTACCAGGCCGTTGTCATTGCCTGCTGAGGTCCGGGTCACGTCTGTGTAGCAGATTCGGGGACCCTGAAGGCAGAGGGGGAGGGGCGCGCATGCAGAGCACGTGGCTAGGCCCCGGCTGCTGTCCTCCCGCGGCAGGAGCGGCCGCGTGGCTGCGCCGGCCTCGTGTGCGTCTCGGGGCGGCCGGCTGCTCGCTGCTCCGCACTTTCTTCCGGTCGGAGCCGGTTCTCTCGGCGCCCTCGCACGCCCCGTGTGTGGCGGGCTGCTGACACGCTGCTGCCTTCTGCTGTGCCTAGTTTACAGTTTCTCCCAGACACGGTCCAAACGCTCCCACCCTTGAAGGCTGGGAGACAAAGACCGAGCTCCCGGGTTGTATCCGTGCTGACCCCGCCGTCCGGGGGCTCAGGGCGTCCTCCAGCAGCTTCTGCGGGGAGGTCACGCTTCCTTCCCGTCTCCTTGCTTTGGCAGCTGGCCAGCTCGGCCTCACTGGAAGGGAAAGGGCAGCTGAAGTTCACCTCGGGCCGGTGGAGCCCGCATCACAACTGCACCCAGGTGGCCACCGCGAACGACACGGCTGTGCGAGGCTGGGACACGCGGACCATGAGGTCAGTGGTGGGCGGGGCCGGGGACGCGCCGGGTGCCGCGTGGTCTCTGCCCCTTTGCCCACACGGGCCCCTCTGGGCGGGGTGCGTCTGGGGCAGTGGCTCATCTGCTCCGTGTCCTTTTGTTTCTCCTCCCCACCGTGAGCGGCCATGCCATGGCCTTGGCCGTGGCTGTGGCCTGTTGGTGGTTGGTGGGCTGTGTGGCGCTCCAGGCGGGCCTCCCACCAGCACTGGCCTTTGACAGGGGTCAGAGACCCGGCCTCCGTGTCGCCGCCCACTCGGGTCTCCGTGAGCAGAGACCACAAGTGGACACCGTGGTCCCCCAGTTGCATGTGTGGCGTGGTCTGCCACCGTTTCTGTGCCTGCCGGGCCACCGGAGTGGGTCATTTCGTCATGACGCGCAGTGGCCACCGTTCTCACGGGACACACGGGAGCAGCTTTCCGTCCCAGGTGCCAGTTGACAGGGGGCTGTTGTCATGGTGACGGAGCCCCGCGCCTCCGTGAGGTGCGACTCGTCCCCGGCTCACATCCGTGATCAGGAGCTGCAGAGACCAGCCCCACAACCGCTGGGCCCGCAGAGCAAACAGCGCCGTGCAGGGCGGGCCGGGCCGTGGCCCAGCCGGGGACCTCGTCCCCTGCTGAAGGGGCTCTGGCCTTCCTTCCCGGCCACTGCCCCGGCCACTGTCCCGCTGTTTGGGGTCGTGACATCCGAGACTCAGACAGAAGGACATTCTGGTTTCAGACCTTGAGGGGAGCAGCCCGGAGCGGCGGGAGTCGGGGTGTCGGGTGCGTGTGCGCCTGCAGCTCTGGGCGGGGAGTGGGTGGGCCGCGCTGGGTTCCGGCCACGGCGCCCGCCCGTCGGCAGTGAGGGGTGTGGGTGGGAACGGCCGGGCCGCCACGGCAAACGCTGACCTCGGGTCTGTCGCGGCTTTTCCGTCCTGCTCGTCCCTCCCTGACCCCGATGCCCCCGGCAGGGCCCTCTGCCCCCCTCACCACTCCCGTCCTCTCTCGACCCCTTGCCTGGCGGCGCCCTTCCAGGCTCGGGTCCAGTGTCCTCCCAAGCCTGTCTCCGCCCCTCCGAGGCCGTGCAGGCCGCTCGCTTCCACACTTTGGGCTGGAGAAGCCGCGGCTTGCGTGCGTCCCCGGCGCGGGAGACGCCGGCGTGCGCGCTGGGCTCCGTGGCGTCCGCCGCCGCTCCCGGTGCCTGGGAGTCACGGCCGCCCCGCCTGACCTCACCGTGTGCTCCCCGCCCTCAGCCAGGTCTACTGCATCGAGAACGCCCACGGGCAGCTGGTGCGGGACCTGGACTTCAACCCCAACAGGCAGTACTGCCTGGCCAGCTGCGGTGACGACTGCACGGTGAAGTTCTGGGACACCCGCAGCGCCGCCGCGCCCGTGCGCACCCTGGAGCAGCACTCCCACTGGTAGCGGCGCCCGCGGGCCGGCCGGGGCGGCTGGGCGGGGTGGGCGTGTGCTGACCGCCTCCGCACCGGGAGGGCCCCGGGCCAGCCCGGGCTCGGCTGCCGCGGCTCGGCCAGCCAACCGGTCCTGCGTTTTCTGAGGGAACACGGGTCCCAGGTCCGCGTGTGTGTGGTTTGCGAGCACAGGAAAGGAGGGGAGACGCTAGCGTTTGCATTCTCTGGGGACGGCGCGGTTCCAGTGTGCAGAAAGGAGCGAGCACAGATGTTCGGGGGGCGCTGGAAACCCCCGCACGCCCGTCTGGAGGGGCCCATGCGGGGGGACAGGGCCCTGGGCTGGGGGGGTTGGCAGTGTGCACAGCACACGCGTGCCCAGGCCGCCCTTCCTCTGCCGAGCTGCTGGGGTGTGCGCCGCAGGGCGAGGCCGGGGGGCACGGGTGCAGGGCGGCACACACAGCAGCAGAGGTTCTTGTTCAAGCGGGGCGTGTGCGTGCCTGCGTGCGCCTGTGTGTGCATGTGTGTGTCTGTGTGTGCACACACAGGACTCGTTCAAGTGAAGTGTGTATGTGCCTGCGTGTGCCTGTGTGTGCCTGCGTGTGCATGTGTGTGCACAAGCAGGAACTCATTCAAGTGAAGCATGTGAGTGCCTGTGTGTGCCTACGTGTGCATGTGCGTGCACACAGGAAATCATTCAAGTGAAGTGTGTGCGTGCATGTGTGTGCATGTGTGTGCATGAGCAGGAACTCGTTCAAGTGAAGTGTGTATGTTCCTGTGTGCGCCTGCGTGTGCATGTGTGTGCCTGTGTGTGCGTGCGCAGGGAGCATCCAGCAGGGTGAGGGCCCAGCTGCTGTGAGGAGCCCTCACTCAGGCCAGGGGCAGGTCCCGGGAGAGCTGACTCTGGTCTCTGCCTCCCAGTTCTTTCAGTTACTTACCAGAAGCTACATTGTTTCTGCCACCAGAAAATTAAAAGGCCCGGGACGCTAGTGCACAGGTTTAACGAGTTCAGGAAGTGGCGGTGTTGACCGCTGTGGGGGCAGAGACGCCCGGCGCCCGAGTGCGGGCTGTCCGCACTCTCCGCTGCTCCGTGGACCGGCAGCCCCGGGGCGTGTGTCGGGGAGCTCACCCCGCCCAGGGCTGCTGCTCACCCCGCGGTGTGGCTGAGGGACTGCGGGAAGTCCGTCTGCTGTCCAGGGCCTCCTGCCGCCGCTGAGGCTCCTGCCCGAGCTGGGCCTCGTGTCCGTCGTTGGGATTTAGGCGGCGGTTTCAGAAGAACGTGCGTCAAGCCTGCCCCTCGGCTGGACATGGCCCAGCACCTGGTGGGCGACTCGGGGTGGCTGCCTGGCAACCCTGCTCCCCGGGCAGGAAGGTCCCAGCCTGTGCCCGCCGCCTCCTTGCCCCCAGGGTGTGGAGCGTCCGCTACAACCACTCCCACGACCAGCTCGTCCTCACGGGCAGCAGCGACAGCCGGGTCATCCTCTCCAACATGGTGTCCATCTCGTCCGAGCCCTTCGGCCACCTGGTGGACGACGACGACCTGAGTGACCAGGAGGAGCGCCGTCTGGAGGACAGGTACGCGCTTCGGACGCGAACACGGAGGGTCTCCCCCCTGGGCCCAGAGGGGAGGCTCTGGGAGAAACACCTCCAGAGTCGAAGTCCGAGCGCGCGGACCCCGAGGGGCTTGTTGCTCACACCGCCTCCTGCCCGCGCTCCTCCGCACCTGCCCGCGCTCGGCCGGGAGCCGCTCTGAGGGGGCAGCCCTGCCTCTGGGCCTTGGCCATGGCTGACCTGCCCACGGGTCTCGGCTGTGCTGGCTGTCTCTTCACTTGGAAACACGGGACAGAGACGTGGTCCCTGTGGTTTCCACCTACTGGTCACTCTGGTGCAGCTGCGCCTGGTGCTCCCATCAGCCCTCTGCTCGTGGCCAAGCAGCGTCTGTGTCCCGGGTCTGTCGGGAGAAGCTGCCGGGCCCCCGGGCACCTGTGGGGGTCACGGGCACCCTGCCATCCCCGCGGCAGCCGAGGAAAAGCGCGTTAGGAAGGAAGGGGCGCTGGTGGCCCGCAGTCCTTCCAGGAGCGATGGCACGGCACCTGGTGTCCCCGCGGTGTCCTGCGGTCCTGTGCCCGTGGTCTGCCCACGTCCAGTGAGATCGAAGGGCAGAGTCCCTGCGAGGACTTTCCCTGGGTCAGCCACCAAGCGCCAGGGGACCCCTGGCGGGCCCGCCTCCCGGGAGGCCAGGCCCGGCCGCGCTGAGTGCAGGTCAGGGCTCGAGGGCGGCTGGCTTCCCCCAGAGCGTCCGGAGCACGGGGGCACTTGTGGACATCCGCTACAGTTTTGGGGGAAAGAGAAGACAGGTGTCGAAGAAGCCCGTGCCAGGCTGACAGGCGGGCCCCGCACAGGGGCTGGGCCTCAGGAGCCCAGGGGCACAGGGGAGCACAGGGGACCAGCAGGGGGGAGAGGCCCGCCCTCTGCACACGCACCTGTGGGTGCAGCGGGGTCAGCTGCCCGCGTGCCCCCGAGAGGGGCGGCTGCGAAGGCAGTTGATGGGGGGCAGCGCCCAGCCCAGGGCCCGGGCCAGCAGGCTCGCTCCCGCCCAGCCCCTCCATTCAGTAGGCCGCCGCCCCAGCCGGTCCCAGGGTCCCTTCTGCTCAGACGTCACAGGCAGGGTCTTCTTGTCATTTTGTGTCATCCTCCCGGTCCCCTGTGGACGGCTCGTGTCAGCCCCCGAACCCAGGGGCCTGCCCTAGGTCGCCAGCAGCACCGCTGTCCCGGCCCGGAGGAGGCAGGCGGTGTGGGGCGGAGTGTGGGGCTCCCGATGCTCCCGTGGCCGCTGGGATGTGCCTGACAACAGCCGTCCCCGCGGCCCTGCTGAGCCCCCGGCGTGTGCCTCCCCGTGGTGCCCCTCCCCGAGGAGCCGGAGGTCCCCCGCCTCGCTCACGCCCGTCTCTCGTCCCCGCAGGAGCCAGGAGCCCCCGCAGGACGGCGCCATCGCCACGTACGAGGAGCACGAGGACAGCGTGTACGCCGTGGACTGGTCCTCGGCCGACCCCTGGCTCTTCGCCTCCCTGAGCTACGATGGGAGGCTGGTGATCAACCGCGTGCCGAGGGCGCTGAAGTACCACATCCTGCTGTGACCCCGCCGGCGCCCGGGGCTGCGTGCCCGCGCCGACCCTGTGCTGACTGTGCGCCGACCCTGCGCGCTCAGTGGGAAGGTCTGGCGCTGGGCCACGGTGCTGCCGCCGACCGCCAACCGGCCCCTCGTTGAGCAGGGAGCCGTGGGCCGCCGGCCGCTGCCGCGTGACCCCCAGAGCCCCGCCTCCGCTCACTTTCCCTTCTCTCTGTTAAGGACTTCGGGGGTTTGTTTTACATAGAAAACCTTGTTTCCACATTTACTCACCTTTCTCTGGAGATTGAACCTGGAATAAAACAGCGAGGCCGTCACGCCGCACGGGCTCCTGGCTCATCCTTTCCCGAACTCCGGCCCCGACCGTCGGCGCCTGGGCTCTGTCCTCTTTCTGGTCCCGGCCCAGACGTCCCGGCCTGGACGGGGCGGGGGCACCGGCCCCGGCACGGCCTGCTGTGACGCAGCTCGGGGAGCCCCCGCGTCCTGGCCCGCGGCCGTCCTGGCTCGGGCCCTGGAGCCTGGGCCTCGCCCGTGTCGCTGACCCAGCGTCTCCCGTCGGCCTCAGCAATCCCCCCGAGCCCACCCTGTGCCCTTCTGTGCTCTGCCCCCTCCCAGCATGCCGCTGGCGTTGGAGATGCAGCCCCTCATCGCCTGTGGGCACTAGTGCTCTTGCCCGTGGAGACCCCTCGTCGTCCTGCCTGCCCCCACTCCTCGGTGACCCCGAAACCCTGGTCATGGGGCCTCTCGCCCGTCGCTCATCCTGTGGGTCTGTCTGTCGTGTTTTGGGCGGGCCGTGGGCAGCGGGCACTGCGCTCGAGGTCTCTGTGGCCGCCGCCGCCAGGCCCCTGTGGCAGCTGCTGCATCCGCAGTGGGGTCCCTGTGTCCTGCCCCCTAAGGAGAGGGGGGCCCGGGAGGTGCCCATCACCCCCAGCTGGCTGGCAGGTTTGGCTCGTCCTTCGAGACAGGCTGCCCTCTGAAATGTGACAGATTCTGAGTGGCTGAAGCTGGCTGGGGTCCCTGAGTGTCTGTGGCACATCTGGGGTTTGTTTCTTCTTTTGGGGGGTGACAGATTGTGGAGGGGAGTGGAGGCTCTGGGGGACGGGAGGACAGGTGGCGCTGTGGGGGAGGGGAGGAGGGTGGCCTGTAGGCCACTGGTGGCTCCGAAGCTCTGCTGTCCTGCCTGTGACGCAGTGAGGCGGGGACAGAATGAGGCAGGGGCAGTTAGCCGGGACCACAGGACACACGGGGGACGGTGCGAACTTGCCGCTAGCAGCACTGAGCCCTCGTGACAGACGAGCAGGGTTTCTTTTTCCTTCTTTTTTTCAAAACATTTTATTTATTTACTTTTAGAGAGAGGAGAAGGGAAGGAGAAAGGAAGGGACAGAAACATCAACGTGTGGTTGCCTCTCATGCGCCCCCTTCTGGCTCGCAACCCAGGCACGTGCCCTGACTGGGAATCGAACTAGCGACCCTTCGCTTCGCAGTCCGGTGCTCATTCCACTGAGCCGTGCCAGCCACGGCGGGAGGAGCAGGGTCTCTGTCGTGGCTCGGTGGACGTGGCGTCTGGAACAGGATGGGGACAGAGGACACAGGGGTCCTTCCTGGGGGCTGCTGCATGTGGTGGAGGGCAGTTTCCAGCACAGTGAGCTGGCGTGGCCTGCGGGCGGGGACGGCCTGTGGGCTGCGGACGGGGAGGCCGAGAGACCTGTCCACGGCCCTGCGGGGCAGCCAGCAGCGCCCCGGCTCCACACAGTGGTGGCAGGTGGGGCTGGCCAGTGCTCCTGGTTCTTCGGCCCGCACCCGGGCGGCTCCTCTGTGCGGCAGCCGCACAGCCCGGAGAGGGCCCTGTCCTCGGCCCTGAGGCCCACGTCCCTCCCCGGGCCGGGGCGCCCGCCTCCCCGGCCGTCCAAAACAGCCTGCTCTGTCCCTCCTGACGCAGGGCCTGTGGTCCTGTGAGCGTCTGCGCGGTGCTGCAGGGTGGGGGCCGGTGTGGGGCTGCCGCGCTGGTTGGGTCAGAGGACGCCTGGGTGGCCTGCAGTAACGGCCGCTGTCAGGAGCCCTCAAGGCCAAGTTCCAGGAGAGCAGACGCCGGAGGCGTCTCCTGCCCGAGTGGAGGCGTGGAGCCGAGCCACGGCAGCTCTGGCCGAGCAGGGGAACCCGCCGTCCGCCCGCCAGGCCCGTGCCCGTGCCTGTGCCTGGCCCGGTGCCATTTTAAAAGCCAGGTTTGAGTTGTGAAGGCGGGAGCGAGAGCTGTGGCCTCGAGGACAAGCCCCGAGTCCTGAGCCTCGGCCACCACCACCCGCGCCCCACCCCGCGGTGCTCGCCGCAGGGTGCTCTGCTCCTGTCCCAGCCAGCTGGTGCGCCAGCCCCTGCAGGGTCGAGGGGGAGGCCACAGCCAGGGGGCTCTGTGCGGACCCTCGGGCTGCAGCGTGGGCAGGATGCTGAGCTCTGTCCTGGGCCACTCCCCGGGAGCCAGCCCCTTCCTCACCCTCAGCGCTGGACTTGGAGCCGTTTGTCCGGCGTCGCTGCTCTCCGCCGCTAATGAGTCCCCCAGCGGGCCGGCCTCCGTCCACCGTAACGAGCACCTGCCTCCGGCTGGCCCGGGGCCATCATTAGCTTCCCGGAACGGGCTGTGGGGGCAGGGCCGCGGCGGGGGCCTCGGGGGCCCTGGGAGCCTGCACTGCCTGTCAGGCCTCCTGTCGGGGACAGCGGGCACCCCGTGAGGACACTGCAGCCGCCGCGGCTGTCCCTCTGTCGCCCCCTTCCCCGTTAGGGGAGGGCGGCGCCCCCCGCATGCCCACAGGAGGCGCGGACGAGGGACCGCGCCCAAGCCCCAGCAAGGGGGCTGCTGGAGCCCTACTGGCAGCCGCCCACCCAGCGCCCGTGAGCCGGGAGGCGTGTCTGCGGCCTGGCTGGGAGGCTCGCAGCAAAGGCCACATCGGGCCGGCCGTGGCCTCGCCGTGTGTGGAGGGCAGCATCGCCGTGTCCTCCGTCACCGCAGGTTCCAGCATCGCTCCGTGTAAACGAGGCGAAGCCCCAGGGCCCAGGGGGCAGCCGCCCGGTGCTGACCCTCAGCGCAGTGTGAGTTGGGGGGTGGCCAGGATGGAGGGGCGAGTCCTGGGCCCACAGCCCGGCACCCAGGTCCTAGGGGGCTGGGGGGAGGGGCGGAGGGCAAGGGGTCCGCCGTGTCCAGGCCGCCAGGGTGCTTCTGCCACGCGCACCTGCCCGCCCGGGGCCGGGAGCTGCATCTCCGCGGCCGCCCCAGATCGGGGCCCGGGGCGCCCCCCTGTGGCCGAGTCCTGAGCAGGCCGCGGAGCTCCGCACGCCCTTCCGCAGGCTGCGCCAGGCCGAGCCGCAGAGCCGGTGGCTCGCAACAGCTTCCGGCGGCGGGTGGCCGGCTGCAGTGCTCCTGGAGTGTCGGGCTCCCTGCTGCTGGCCCCACGGGCCTTTGTCCCCGAGGCTCCCTTCTGTGCCGTGCTTTAGGGCAGTGACAGGAGCAGCGCCCAGGCCCCAGGGGCGGAGCGCTCTCTCTCCCGCTGAGCGGCTGGTTCCTGGAACTGTCAGAGCGGATGGCCCAGCTCACTTTCTGATGCGGCCCTGACGTGACTTTTTATAGCACGGGGAAGAAGAGTGGAGCTGAATATGTGACAATGACGAGCCCTTCCACTGTTGTGCCCGAAATTGCTTCTAGGCATGAGTTATTGCGTAATAACCCGCGCCCTGTCGAGCCTCCCTGCTCACGTGGTGAGCGCGGAACGGCTGTGCGCTGTCGCTGGGGTCTGCCCGGCCCCTGCGGAGGCTGCAGGAGCGGCAGCCCTGATGGACGCAGCCGGCCACGCCCACAGCTCCGGGGGTGGGGGTGGGGGTGGGGGCGGGGGCCTTAACCAAGGCCTCTGTCTGCCTAAACTCTGCCCCAGTGGAAGGGGTTCCGGGTGGGGGGACAGCCTCCGGCTCCCTCCAGAGCCCCCGGTTCCGTGGCAATTGTCACACGTGGTCGCAGCTGATGTCTTAGGGGAGCGCAGCCCGGCCCCCTGCCTGGCGGGCCCCACACCCAGTGCCTGGCTTTTGACGGCCGGCCTGAGTTGGCCGGGCTACTGGGGTCCCGCTTCCCGAGCTGGACCTGCCTCCCCCGCCTCGGCCCTCTCTTCAGGAATCGGTCATTCCTTCCTGTTCTGTGGCTTTGGGCTGGTGGCCACGGGCCCATTGAGGACAGCCCTGGACCTGCCGCCTCCCTCCCTACAGAGCAGGGTCCACAGTCTGTCTCCCCGCCGCCGAGCGTCAGGGGTTGGAGGGCCGCCGGTTAAGCCTGTGAGGACATAACGCAGGTCCATCTCCGAGTCTGCGGGGGTGACCTCGGCGCCAGCGTGGCGGAGAGCCCGCGGTGGCCTCCGGGGTGCTCCGTGCGGGCCCAGCTCTCGGTCAGCACGTCTTCTCCTGGACTCTCCGCCACCGTCCACGTGCTGGAAGCTCTGGTTTCTCTCAGAATCTCAGATTCCTCTCCCCCACGTGCTGCGTGGAAGCTTCACGTAACTGGGTGGCTTTCAGGGCAAACTGACGAGAGAGAAAGTAAGCAGGGCTCTCCCGAACAGCGGAGCGCAGGCCCACGTTCCCAGGTCCTCGCCAGAGACGGGCGTTTCCCCGGCGTCTCAGGAGCTTCGGCGGGCGCAGGGCCAGGAGAGGAGGCGAGGGGAGGGCGCCCGCAGCCCCACTCCGGCTCCTGCAGCCCCTGTCCGGTCCTCCCTGCGTCCTCCCGTCCTGCCGGGAGCCGTGCTGAGACTCACCGCCTGCAGGACAGAGCTGAGGTCACCGCCCTGCTGATCACTGGTCCAGTCCTGACCTCCGTCCCCGGTCTGCCCGCTGCTGCTCCACCCAGGATCCGAGGACGCCGGCTTCTCTGTTCTGTCCCCAGCTCGCGGTTGTCATCAGGGGGGACACCTGGCCGTGGACCTGCTCCACGTCGGTGGCTCCAGACGACGTGTTCTCTCTAAGAAGAGCGAGGGGAGGAAGAGGGAGTCGGGGAGCGGGCGGACTGTCTTTAGAGTCAGTGCGCAGGGCTGTCGTTACTCATGGTCCTTCGAAGTGCGGCGTTGGGTGGCACGGCGTACTCGCATTTTCTTCTCCGGTTGCGCCTCCTGAAGATGGTGGTGCATAACCCGGGCGCTGTCCCGGGCGCCCAGACGCACGGTGTTCCTGCTGCACTGCGTTTCCAAGCCCCGCTCGCCATACAGCTCAGGTCTGGCCAGAAGCGGGACCCCGCCAGCTGTCAGTGGCTCCCCCTGGGCCTTCCTGACACGGCCTGTCCGTCTGCCCTGCTGGTCTGTGCTCCTTGCCAGCTGAGTGTGGAGGGGCAGCAGGCCTCCCTAGCACTTGGGGAGCCTCGGGGGGAGGAGCTCTGGGTCCCCGAGTCCCTGTGTGGAGAGGGTGAGCCGCGGTGGCTCCCTGGCCCACGTCGTGGGACAGGAGGACAGGTAGGCTTCACTTGCAGAAAAGTCCGTTACAACAGCTCGACGCTGTCATCCTCAGGACAGTTAGGGAGTCGGAGGGTCCCTGTGGGGACAGCGCCGCCCGCATTGTGCTGTGGGACGCGGGACGCATGTTTGGGAGCGCCTGGGAGGAGCCAGGCAGCAAACGGAGGGAGGCATTCGCCTGAGGGGGCGTTAGAGGGGCGGGAGATCACCAGAACGGGGACGGGGACGGGGGCGGGGAGGGGAGGCTGGAGCCCCGGGGATGGCCCTCGGCCGCCCCCCACCAGGTCCCCTGGGCCCTCCCTCGGACCCAGCCCAGTCCAGCCAGAACTGCTGGCCACAGTCTGGGGACGAGGCGGGGAATCGGGTCCCCTGTTGTTTTCTAACCCTTTTTGGTACGACCGTGGATTCGCCTGCTCTGTAAGCAATGATGCGGAGGGGGCACCGACTCGAGCCACGATGCCGAGCGGGTCTCCCGGCTCCCCCGGCTCCCTCTGTGCGCTGTCACCACGTGCGCTCGCGAGCGGTCCCGACGGGGAGCAGCACCGCCACCGACTCCCCGCACCCAGGACGGTGCGGGGCGAGGCAAGGACTCGGGGTCCGCCACAGCATCGACCGTTTACTCCCCCCACAGCCCCCCGGCAGAGCCCTCCCCCGCAGAGGCCTGTGGGGCTTGGGCGCCCACCCAGGGAGGTGACCAGGGAGCACTTGTCAGAACATCTGAGACCCCGCCCACGTCAGGCCAGGCCCACAGCTCGGAGAGGGCGATGCAGTGAGGGGGGCAGGCCACGGCGGTCTCCCCTAGGTGTCTGCGTGCGAATGTGACACAGGTGCAGGGTGTCTGTCCCTGAATTCAGGTCACTTCCAGGTGTCCACCTGCAGCTCAAAGTGCTTGTGCCGCCGAGTAGCTCTGGGTCGTGGGGACGGTGGGCGGAGGAGCTCGCACAGCACGGGGCAGGCTGTGGACTCTCGGGTTTGGTCTCCGGTTGCCCCGCTCTGGGACACGTGGGGCAGGCACGGGCGGTCACACACCGGCATCACAGGGCTCGGTACAAAGGACGAAGCACCGGGGCCCACGGAGCTAGGGGCGTGACGCTGCGGGGCCGGACCTCTGGGTGGCCGGGCTGTGCCAGTTACCCAGGAGCCCGCTGCTCGGGGGTCGGACGGGACTCCCGGGGAGGTGCCCACGGACTCGGCAGTGAGCTCGGCAGGGTGGGCCGTGGGGGCCCGGAAAGGCGGAGAGTGAAGGGAAAACCGTTGGCTGCCGCGAAGCCACACAGGAAGTTACGGTGCGATGATGGGGCACCGCAGAGGCGAGGGGGTGGGCCGGAGCGGGGTGGGCCGTGCACAGCGTCCTGGTGCCCAGGGCGGCTGCTGCTCTCTCAACAGGAAAGGCGCTCGGGAACCGCAGGGAAAGGCTCCCGGACACCTGCCCGCCCGGCCAGGCCCAGGGAAACGGGGCTGGTGTGGGGGCGGGGCGCGTGTGAGAGAGAAAGCTCTCCCGGGTTTGGCTGGCGGAGCCTCTGCTGTGCGGGGAAGGAGGCTCACCCCGAGGCAGGACAGGTGCCGGGGCCCTGGTACAGGGAGTGGGTGTGACGGGCTGCGGGGGTCGGCCGGCCTGGGGTGTCCCACCTGGCGGGGGACCAGGAGCTGCCGACGCGGGGGCGGACCCTGCGCGGGTCCTCCACACAGGCGGAGGCTGCAGCAGGGTGACCGGGCTCGGCCGTCACGGGGTCAGGGCGGCAGAGGCTCGTCCCGAGCGGCTGCTCACACACCTGTGTCCCTCACGAGCAGTGACGCGGGACACACCTGTGCAGCTGCCGGGGGCCTGTCTGTTCCAGCGGCTCGCTCTGCTAACTCACGCAGGTCAACTGGCTTTCAAGTTTCCAGACTCTTCGTTCGAAGCCCAAGAGACTCAACTGTGAGTGAGAGCGGACGGTCAGTGTTGTCAACCTTGGCAAGGCGAGGCGTCCTCACGGCAGAGGAGGACGGGGACAGGAGGGGACAGGACGGCCACCTCCAGGGATGGGCGCATCAGGGGCGCCCCCTCCTTAGGGGAGAGAAAGCACTGTGAGCCCATGGTGGCCGCGGACACAACTGCAGACGCGCCACAGACTCGGCGTGACGGTGACCGTCCTGAGAGCCGGGCGGCGGTCAGGGAGCCACGTCCCGACCCAACAGCAGGACGTGCACTGAAGCTGAGCACGGAGGGCCCTGCGTTTGTGGGGGGAGGGGACCCCCAAGATGTGACCTCAACGCCAGTTCAAGTGGTGCCCTTGGGGAGCAGGTGGGCAGGTGGGGAGGTGGGCTGGGGGGCCCCGCCCTCTGTCCTCTCTCCTCCCCTCCCGTGTCCCCTCCTGCATTGCTGCCTCCCTCCCTGTCCCGCCCCCCCGCCCCATCTGTCCCTGTCCGCTCAGCTCTCCGCACTATTTTGTATGTTAACCATGAGCACTTACTACTTTCATTAAAATGTAAAGCACTTAAAGGTTTGCAAAGCAAGGAAACATTGGAAATTAGGTTACTGAAAAGACAACAAGGGGTTTCTTGAATACTTGCGGGGCCTGAATTATTAATTAATGTCCAACTTACACATCGTTCTTATCTGTTTATTAAAGTCGGCCCCAGGTTCCCGGCCTTGGGACAGCCTTAATGTCGGTCATTGGGGGTCACTGTCCGCCCTTGAAATACTGCAAACCCGGTTTCCTGAGAAGAGTCCCGACTGAGAGAAAACGGAGATGTGTGTACGCGTGCCCTTTCCTCTGCCTCCAATCACCACCTTCACTCGGTCCACCTGTCTGTCCATCTGTGTGTCCTTCCATTCAGCCAGTGACAGGTCCTGAGCGCCGGGCCTCACCCCGTGTGCGGGGACACAGGTCAGCCGCAGCTCCCGGGTCTGCATGGGGGAGACAGGAGGAAAGGCCTCCATCCACGCCCAGTGTGGGAACGGGGCCGGACTCACTGGCTTTGGAGAGTGTGAGCCCCGTGCTGGGTGCCTCCCATATCCCTGGTGGCCCACGGAGGGGCCTGGGACCAGGCAGTGTGGCCGCGGTGAGGGTCGCGCCCGCTCCGCTCGTGGTCTCTGTCCCAGGAGCTCAGCTGCCCCCTTGGGGTGAGTACTTGCATCCGCCCCACGTCTCAGCCTCCACTTGGCCCTTCCTGAGCGCCCACAGGGGCCCCACCTCAGCGGAGGTCAGGCTGCAGCCTCCGCATTTGACCTTGAACGCAGCTTTTCCGTCTTGAGCACACTGAACCCTCATTTCCGCGTCTGCACAATGGGGCCACGGTAACTGTGCCCCAGGCTGTTTGAGGTTTAATGAAGTTAAGGCCAGTTCTCGGAACCCCTCGCCACACAGGGGACCCAGAGTGACGTCAGTAAGGAATCCGGCTTCCTCGCTACACCCCCGATGCGACAGTCCGCGTTGCTACGGGGACGCCGCACGCGCCTGTGCTGTCGGAAGCGGAGCCCTGCACCCGAGTCTCCCAGCACTGACCTGTCCAGGACGCGCACGTGAAAGGAGATCGCAGGGAGCCCTCCGGCGGCCTCCCACGCGTGGGCCCGTCCCGAGGACGGATCCAGGCCGCCTCGCGGCCCCGCCCGCCAGTGGCGGGGTCTCTCGGGCTCTCGTGCCTCCTCCTCTCCCACGAAGGTGCATTTCGCAGGGCAGCTGGGACGGAAAGGGGGGGAGAGCCCGTGAGGACAGAGGGGCCTGAAGGTCCGCAGAGCTCAGCGTTCCTCAGCGCTCTCAGCGGCCCTGTACCCCGTGGGCCTCACGGCTGGCTTTCGGCTCCCTTCTCTTGCCTTTATTTTGTGACTGTCCTGCTGCCCGTCATGACAGAGCGCCCGACGGGCTGGGAGGGCACACAGGCGCGCTGTGCTCGAGCGGACAGGCCGCAGCAGGAGGGCGCTCGAGGAGACCGAGGACGCTGCTGATGGCGTCTGGCATGTAGGAGACCGTGACGCTGTCCCAGACCCGAGGGTGAGCGGGACGGACGCCCTGGGACGACCCCAGGAGCAGGCGCGCCAGGGGCAGTGCTGACGGCGTCCCCCCAGCCCCTCACGGGAGGTGTGTGTGTGTGAGTGTGTGAGTGTGTGTGAGTGGATGGATGAGTGTGTGTGTGACTGCGGATGGAACGGCAGTGTGCAGGGGTGACGAGATGGGTGTGTGTGAACGTGCGTGTGTCTGCGTGTGGCCACGGGACGGGCGTCCTTTCACTGTGAGCTCCAGGCCTGCAGTTCAGACCTCTGCTCTCGTCTTCAGATGAAGCGAAAGTCACGGGAGACACGGACGGCCGTGAACTAGGATGCCGCCGCCTGTAATGCGCGTCCCGGGGTGGACACGTGGCCAGCACGGCCCTGTGACTCAGCGCTCTGGAAAGTTCCACAACTGTCTTTTCACTGCACGGCTATCACACAGAGTTAATTATCTGGGGCTCAAACGTTGCTCATGCAAACACGCAGAGCAGGTTACCGTTTTAGGCCGTCTGGCGGTTCCCAGCTCCTTCGCCGGCGGCTGCCTGGCGCTGCTGGCAGGTGGGGTCGCCACGCGGGGTCCCACCTGTCCCCTACAGGCGGCTGTGCCTCTGGCGGACCTGCTCAGCAGGCTGTCCGGGGTGCGCCCCTGTCCGCACCTGCACCCACGGGGCGACTCCCCGCACACGGCAGCCTCGCTCCTCCTAGCAGGCCTGTGAGGGGGACGCAGGGGACCCAGGCTCAGCCGAAGCGCCCAGTGAATCTCTGCCCCAGGCTCCTCCCCTCTCCTGTCCTGCTGCCCAGCCACCTCCCTAGACCTCCGATTCCCTTTGAGGATCCGGGACAGTGTCCGTGTAAGGGGGGGGGCAGCTACTCCTGCAGAAAAGGGGAGGGGTTTTGCCTGCGCAGGTGTCACTGGAGACTTGGCCCCTGCTACACAGGGCGGCCAGCAGAGGGGCGATGGCACACGGGGCCGACTTGGCCCTCTTTGGGGGGATGCTGGAGGCTCCCACTGGCCTTCGGCACGCGTGGGACTCTGGGAGAGGACTGTGGGAACGGAACACGCCACAAAGCAGATCGTCAGTTGGATGTACCGCCTGCCCCGGTGGCCAGTGCCACCTGTGAGCAGAGGCCTGGGGCACGGACTCGAGAGGGCGCCTGGGGCTGGGCAGCGACTGGGCACCCGCTGAGCCGCCTGCGTTTGCGACAGTGCTGGCCGGGGCAGAGGGTCGGGGCGCAGCCCGGCAGGGGGCTGGGGAGGGCGATGGCGGTTTTCCTCAGGGTCTTAGAGGGAACGGGCCCCGAGGCGCGAAGACCCTGGTGAGCACGGCAGGCGGTGAGGGGTGTGTGTGCTCCCGTTGCTGCGGTTCCGGGACCCACGCGGTAGTTGTGACCGCACACGTTTCGTGGCCCTTTTTCGTGGCCCTTTCTCGTGCCACACTCTGACTTTCCCTTTCCCCTTACTTTTTTTACCCAGGTGTTTTAGGCAGAAACTTGCCATTATTTCAGATTATATGATTGGGTTCTTAAAAAGATTTTATTTATTTATTTTTGGAGAGAGAAGGAGAGAAACACCCACGTGTGGTTCCCTCCCACACACCCCTAACTAGGGACCCGGCCCCCCCAGGCTGTGCCCTGACTGGGAACCCAGCCAGTGGCCCTTGGTTCGCGGGCTGGCGCCCAGTCCACTGAGCCCCAGCAGCCGGGGCTGACTGTTACTGGAGAGAGTCCTTCCTTTTCCACCGAACCCCACCCTCGGAGGTGTGCCCGGCGGGCAGCGAGTGGTAGGACACCCCCTCCCACGGTTCAGTGGCATCAGGGACAGGGGGGTGGCGGGTGTGTGGCCATGTCCCCGGGGGAGGGGCGGGTCTGTGGACTGAGGAGAGGCAGACACGCGTCCACGGCCGGGCGCCCCCCTTCCCGGGAAGGGCTTCCTTCAGGAAGACCAGCAAATGGACGGCCGCCCGAGGAGGGACGGGCTCTCCTTCCCGAGATGAAATAGGAGAACTGGGCGGCAGCGCGCTCTGCTGGGAAACCCGGGAAACCGTCCTGCAGAGAGTCCGTCTGCGAGCTGCGCACCGTGTGAGCGCGCAGAGGACGCGGAACGACGGCACCGCGGAGTACGTCGGGCCCAGGTGTCCCTTCGCTCGCTGCCGGATCAGCGCCGCTGCGAAGAGCCTCGGAGAGCAGCCGCCCGGGGCCCCGTGGTGTGTGCGCCCGGTCGCTCGGGCTCTGCGGGAGGCAGAGACTGAGACTCTGGGGCCTGGGGGCTGCTGGCCCAGGACGGCGGTGGGGACACCTGGACCCCCCCCACCCGCCCCCCGCCTGCCTCCTTCCCGCCGTCGCTGTGACAGACACCTGGGGCCTCCTCCCTGTGGCGCCCCTGGTTCCCAGGCTGGGCTGCCTGCTCGTGGAGCTGTGGTTTCTGCAGCTGTGACGCGAGGGCCAGCCGCCTGCCGACCGTGGCTGCTCTGAAGAGAGGACGCCAGGGAGCCTCTGCCCCGCCCGCCGTCCCAGCTTCTGCGCCTGCGCGGCCTTCTCCTGCACGGCAGGCCCAAGGGGGTGGGGGCGGCGGGTGCAGGGGCACCAGAAGCATTTCCTGCTCCCGCTGCCTAGCGAGGGCTGACTCTGCCACCGCTCAGTCATTGTTAGAATCCTTTGTCCTCTGTGTCCTTGCCCAGGGCAAAGCTCCCAAGGCAGCCTGGTCTCAGGCGCCTGCACAGAACTCTCCAGAGTGTCTGGGCATGTCCGTGACCCGGGGTCAGAGTCTGGGTGTAAGTCCCCGCCACCCCGGAGCAGCTGTCCAGGTTTGCCCCCCTCCTTCGGGGCGGACTCACGCACCCCCTGTTCTTGGCGTCGCAGTTCCTTCTGAGGCACGGGGTCCTGACTGGGGCGCCCGCGTCTCCCACCGAGGCTGGCAGGAAGCTCGTGGTGCGCCCTCGGGGTCGGCGCACCGGCTGTCCCTGCACCCCGCTCCCAGACCGCCCTCCTCCTGCACCGCAGCCACAGCCCGGACCCCACGGCACGCAGACGCGTGGCTCCCACACGTGGATTTCGTAGCTGCGGGAGGAGACTGTCCTTAGAAAGAGTGTGTTTTGGTGTGAAGAGCGTTTTCATTGGCGGCCTTTCGTTTCTCTGGACGTCCCGCAGATGAAGGCCGAGGCTGGAGGAGGCCTCCTCTCGCCCTGGTGGCCGCTGCCGCTCCAGCCAGACGGTGCCCCTGCGGCAGAGGGGACGCCACACCCTCTGGCGTGTGGCTGCATCTGTAGGGACACCCCCTCTCCCCACTTTCCGGAAGTTGCATTTTATTACGCTCCGTCTTTCCCCTCCCCACCCCTCCCCCATCACATTGCAAACCCTTACCGACACTTTCCACCAGTTACTTCTCAGTGACGAAACGACCAGATTTCCGCGCCTTGCGTGTGGGGGAGCTGTGAGCGTGCTGGGCTCTCATTTGCTGGCCCCCCACACACGTCGTCTGATTCAATGCCTTCTCAGGTAGAACTGTCTTCCTGCCGGGTGCTCTGCGGAGAGCTGACGGCCTGCCGGCTCTCAGCTACCCGATCTTCCCACAGCCCTGTGACCCTCACATCCTGATGAAGAAAGGAAGGCACAGAGAAGTTGAGTAACCGGCTGGGGGTCACACAGCGATGATGAAGAGGGGGGAGCAGGGTTTCTGCCAGCTGTCCGGGCGGCGGGCCTGGGCTCTGGGGCTCCACAGGCTGCCTGCCCCCAGATTGGAGTGCTGAGCCGCATGAGGCCCCTTCGTGGTTTCTGCTCTGCTCCCACGATCACCCCCGTGATCTGCACCCCCGTGCCGATCTGCGTGAGCCTTTTTGCTTCAGAGCCTCACACATTTGCTCAGTGCAGCTGTTTCAGCCTGAGGCATCCTCAGTGCACCCAAGT
This sequence comes from Trachops cirrhosus, assembly GCA_028533065.1. Classification (NCBI taxonomy): domain Eukaryota; kingdom Metazoa; phylum Chordata; class Mammalia; order Chiroptera; family Phyllostomidae; genus Trachops; species Trachops cirrhosus. The sequence goes on from CM052543.1 coordinate 146,881,110, forward strand.
CATTGCTCTGTCCAAAAATTTCCTTGTCTTCTCTTGCTTTTTATTCTTCTGAATGGCCTTTATAATCGGTCCTACATAAAAAACTCTATTGGTGCCCTGGCTGGCGTGGCTCAGTGGATCGAGCACCAGCCTATGAACCAAGAGGTCGCTGGTTCCATTCCCAGGCAGGGCACAGGCCTGGATTATGGGCCAGGTCCCCAGTAGGGGGCGCTTGAGAGGCAACCACATACTGATATTTCTCTCCCTCTTTCTCCCTCCCTTCTCCTCTCTCTAAAAATGAATAAATAAAAAAAATCTTTAAAAAATTCTCTTGGAATTGTACTTGAGGTCCGTGACTCACCCATCAGTTTGGTAAGAACGTACATCTTAACCTCGATCTGCTGCCGTGGACGAGAGAGCCGCCCGCGGCTCAGACCGGCCCTGCGCCAGCTGCTGGGCCCGCGGCTTCCGCCCTCCGAGCCGTCGCCCGCTCCGCACGCGTGATTTCCAGCTGTTTGGTTCTGAGGCTGTGCCGAGGGTGTCTTTTTCACTCTGGCCCTTACTCCGAATGCTGGCATGTTGCTCTTTTATGTCTGTAGCAATTAAAGTTTAAAAATCTGTGTCTTCTTAGATTTTTTTTAGCGCCGGCAATCACATCACGTTTGAACAGTGCCAGTCTCCGTTAGAGAAGGGGCCCCGTCACATGCGTGTTTGCACACGCACACAGGCACACGCACACCCATAAATGTACGTAGAAGCCCTCTGCCCTCTTCCACCGGCCCCCGAGCCGCCCCCTTGCCCGCCGCCCAGCGGGAAGGCGCCCTGACTCTGTCGGGCGTGAGCTCTCCGCCTTGTGCTTTGAGTGGATATTTTTAACCCCGTTAAGAAATTATCCCTTTTCCTCAATTCACTAAAAAGTTTCAGGAGATGTCTTTTCAGCATCTGTGGACACGATCCCGGTGCCTTTCCCCTGGTTCTGGCTCGGGCTCAGCCGCCGGCTGCCCCGGGTCCCGCTGCAGCCTGGGGGCCTTGGGGCTTCACACTCGGTATGGGACGCACCATGGCCGTGTCCCGCAGCCGGTCCGCCAAGGGCACTGCCTCGGCCTCCCCGTCCGCCTGACCCTGCTCGGGTCCCCAGGACGGGCTGGCCTCGGAACGGGTGCTCCCCAGACCCATCTGTCCAGGCGGAAGCGCCGTCCCCGGCCCGGCGAGGGTCCGGGCTGGGACCCGCTGAGACAGAATTCCTGAACGGCTCCGTCCAGACCAGCCTCTGCCTGTTGCTTGCTGACCCGTCGGGCGCCCGTTTTCCCAGAGCAGGAAAGGCGGCGTCTGGGCGTCGGCGCCAGGAGCGAGAACCGAGGGGCGGGCAGGGCCGTCCCGGTGCCCCTCCTGCCCCTCTGGGCGCTGCCCTCTCCTTCTCACCAGGCCGCCGCGCTCACCATCGAATGTTTCCACGGGCGAGGGCGGTGTGGGACAGAGGCACGTGCTCGTAACAAGTGTTCAGCTCTGTGTGCCGGCACGGTCTCTACACGCTGTGCCACACACCCCCCCTTCTCACCCCCGTCTCTGGGGGGCTTGTCCTCCGTTCCTGCCAGCGCCCAGGCTGCTGCCCACGGCGGGCGGGCCTGGGAGTTCTGACGCCTGTGCGGGGCGTGGGGTTCGGGCCGCAGGCTCTGCTCTAACTCCGCAGGCTCTGCTCACTTTTCTTCTGTGTGTCTGCTGTCCAGGGAGGGAAGTTGAGGCCGGGCTGGTGCTTCTTTATAAGAAGAAGCCTAGTTTTCCCACTGGATATTTAGAGGAAATTTCACCTGCAAAGTTCAAAACTTTGCTGGGGTTTGACGTGGGTTTTGGAGCCTCCTCGTCGTTTTTAACCGGCAGGTGGGCCGGGGAAGCAGGACCTCGGCCCTCGGGCCGGTTCTCCCCGGGGGCCATGGCGCGGTTCCCCGAACTCCAGCCCGCCAGCCAGCGTGGTCCAGGAGGCCACCGGCGGTCCGGCTGCTCGGGCCCCAGCCCGCCCTCAGCTCTAGTGCGGCAGGCACCTCGGCGGCGAATCCCGTCACACAGTGGACTTTGGGAGCCACCAGGAAGGTGCGGCGAGCCCCACCATTTGGGGGTGAGAACGCCGTGGGTCCAGAGCAAGGGGGGTCTGGAGAACAGGGTGTCGAGGGTTTGGTGTCAGCCAGGTGGTCCCGCAACAGAGGGGTCGTTCCATCTGGGGAGGGACACCTGAGGGCCCAGCGGGGAGGGACAGAAACGGTCCAAGACACACGCCCGGCCTGGGCCGGCCCAGCTGCTGCGCTCGTGGCCCCAGCCGCTGGTTCCGTGGCCGTCTCTCGAGGTCTGCGCCTGGAAGAAATCACTGCTCTGTTTCACCAGCGAAACACAGGACTGGATCCCAACCAGTCGGGGCCCCGCCTCGCGCCCTCCCCGGGAGGATCAGCGGTGAGGCCGAGAAGGGCTCCTCCTGAACCGACGTGCGCTTCAGGCTCCCGAATCCTCACGTAGCCGCGCTGCCCGGCAACTTCCGGCTTTCCACGGGCCGGTGTGCGTGAGCTCAGCGCTGCACCTCCGTGTCAGCCGCAGGAAGAGTAAAAAGTAAGCTGGAGAGTTTTCGTGGCTTTGTAACAATGGCATAAAATGTGGCATAATGAACTGTAAATGTGTCTAATTACATAAATAATGCATTTGTGTAATTGTCAAGTAAGGGGGTGTGCTAATGAATCAATTATTTTTAATTGTAGGATGCTTGATTGTTTCAGAAATATAATTGATTGTAATCAAGAATCAATTAAATGTTGATAGTAATTATGTTTATCAGGCTTAAATACATGACATCATTACACTGTAACTGCTTCAGGAAGAAGAAACTAGAATGAGGTTATTATAAGTGGAGGGGAAATGGCTCCTATTTATGCCGGCGGCTCGGCGGCGGCGACGTGGCTCAGGGAGGGGCCAGAAGGCGGGCAGGGCACCTGTGAGGGCGGGGGAGGGTGGCCGCTCTGGCTCGGAGCCCCTGCCGCCCCGGCGGAGGCTCTGCCCACCGTGGCCTTGGTGGCAGGCAGAGGGCGTCACCGTGGGAGCAGGTGCTGCGTTTAACGCCCCCTGTCGTCGACACCCCTGTGAGCATCTCCCCGTGGGGGGCTGCGTGTCACTCCTGCGTGGACGCTGCCCTGTGCCTGCCACGTAGCAGGGGCCGAGGGAGCGTGCCGTGGATGTGTGGGAGCAGCACGCACGACCCTCGGCTGGACAGGGCCTCTGAGCAGCCGTGTCTGTGCTCGGCCTGCCGTGCCCCTGCCCCACACTGTCCCACTCGGCCGGCACCGGTCCCGCGTTCCGGGGCACTGACCCTCGCTGGACGGGGCAGGGGGTGGCCGCCCTCACGGAGCGCTGGTGAGTGCAGTCGGGGGGAACGGCTGGGACCAGCACGATGGGGACACAGGCTGCAGCCTGAACCGGGGCTCACGTGACCGAGGCCTGCCACAGGAGGCCACCGTCCTTCCACTCCCATGCAGAGAGTGACATCGGAGTCTCTGTCCTCAGAAGCTGCAGTGTGTGTGAGTGCTTCTCTGCCACCTGCAGTTAAAGGGACTCTCCAGAGGGGCCCGGGCGGAGGCGATGGCCCCCATGAGGGCCTGCGGGGCCCCAGAGTCTGTCCCCCTCCCGCTGCCCTTGCACCGGTCGTTGGAGTGTTCCTGCAGGTGGGGCTGGCGCACGCGCACCTGGACGCGGCTCGCATGGCTGGCCTGCTGGCCGCTCCACTCCTGGAACCCACTGCCCATCCTGGAGGCTGAGAACGGGTGCGGGAGGGGCCCCGAGGTGGCCCGGAGTGGGGGGGGCTCCCCTCCCAAGGGCCCGGCTCCGGGGGTGGCCGAGAGTCTCGTGCAGGGTTTGGGGGAGTCTCTCCGCATTCCAGTGCCTCCTTCCGCCCGCAGGGGCGGTGCTGCTGCTGTGACCCTGTTTGTGCTGCTTCCCCGTCCAGAGTGCCGGCCGCCGGCCTTGCCTCCGTGTCCTGCTGCCCCGTCGCATCCGTCCACTGCTCCTGGCGTTTGTCTGGGGCCGAACGTGGGAATGGGCCGGCTCCACTCCACCGATACCGGCCGTGGGCGGGAGGCACGCACCGCCCCCGAACGCCGGGCTCCTTGGAGTGACGAGGGAGGGGTCTTTGGTCTTTGTGTCTGCTTGACCTGTTTCGCACCGTACAGAAAACGAGATTTCAAATTAGCTGCGTTTAGCTGTGACTCAGCTTTTAATCACTTGGAATTAGCACTTGATTTGCATAGGACTTGATTTGCCAATTATCTGTGACTTTGGGGTAATCGGTGCTCAAAGAAGGGACAGCTGCTGGTGTCGGGAACAGAAGGAAGCTGGCCGTGGGTGACCCCGTCTCGGAACCCCCAAGCCGCCGCGAGTCGCCGTGGTGACGGAGTCATCCTCTCGTTCCCAGTGGGCAGGCGGCTGGCGCCCGCAGTGCCCTTCCCGGAAGGAAAGGTGTCGTGGCGACGGGTGGCGGGGTGGTGGGCAGCCCGGATGCCACTCTTCCTGCCCCCTGGCCCTCGCAGCGCAAGGCTGGGGACAGGACCCGGCCTGACCACCCCTGGCATCCAGTCTGCGCTTCCTCCGGAGAAGCAGGAGCCACGTTATTTAAACCTCGCGGGTCACGGAGTCAGGAGGCCGGGGTGCCGGCCCACGTCCTGCCTCAGTTTCCTCGTTCACAACACAAAGGGAAATCGAGTCCCAGGCGGCGCCCGAGCAGATAGACCCGGGAGTGCGAGTGACTCGGCTGGCGGCCGGGGTCTGGGGCCCCGGGGCTGCCTCTGGGGCCCTGGACGCGCCGATCCTGGTGGGTCTCTGCCCCTTGCGCCCCGTCCACCGTCCTGGCAGGCTCCCCTGTCCAAAGCACCGTGTGAGCTCCAGACACCCCTCGGCGCCCGGCTCCGCCAGGAACATGCCCAGACTTCTCCAGGGGCGCGCCCTCGGCGGCCGGTTCTGCTGCTGCCCGCCTGCTCCGGCCTCCGAGCCGACGCACTTCCTGTGCCCCGGGCCCCCTGTCCGTGTGAGTCCTGCGTGTCCCCAGGGCCTAGGTCAGGTGACGTGGGTGGCACGCCCTGGATTGTCCGGACGGGGCAGTGGCGGCCCAGGGAGAGGCCCTGGCCCCGTGCCTCCCTTTCCCGCGAGGCCGCGGGCCTTGCCCGGTGGGCGTGGGCCCCCTGAGCAGCCGGTTCCTCCCCGCGTCTGGCGAAGGCCGGCCCGTCCCCCGCCCTGCGGGTCAGACCCGCTGGGTTCACGGGAAGAAGCGGAAGGTGCAGCGCCCTCGTCTGGCTGTCCCGCCTCCGCATGGTCGGTGACAGCTTGTGGCCCAGGAAGGGTCCGCGCTGCTGCGGTGGCCCGTGGGCCGTGGGGGCCCCGCCAGGCCACGCTGGTGCGAGACGGGCCGTCCGCCGAGTCCGGGGACGCGTCGGTCTGCCTCCCAAACCAGCTCTGCTCCTCGCATCCACCAGGTTTTGCTTTTCTTTGAGAAAACGCCCGCAGTGACCCAGCCCCTCAGGGTGAACAATGATCACAAACACGAAGTCCAGCCCCCTCCCTGCAGCCGTGTCTCCTCGGCCCGGGATCGATTTTGCGGCCACCCCACCGTGCTGTGGACGGCGGAGTCCGCGGCGCATCAAAGGCGGCCGTGGACACCCTGCGTTCCGCCCCCAGCCCCCCACCGCGTGAGCGAAGCCGGGCGCGGAGCTCCGGGCCGTTTGGCTCTCCCACCCGAGCCCCCCTGCAGGACCCCACTCTACTGCACTGGAACTGGAAGAACAACTTGCACCAACTTTGATGTTTCGCTGTTTGGATCCTTCGGTTTCCAAAGGCCGCAGGACCCCTCAGCAGAGGCCCGAGGACACGCATGACGGGGTTCTCAGCTTCCCGCGGTGTTTGCAAAGCCGCTCTTCCAGGGGAAGGGCCAGAACCACGGCTCCCCTCCCCGCCCCGGTTCTGGTTGTCGTGGAGACCCCGTGCTGTCCCCGCCCACAGTGCACAGGGCCAGTCCCTCCCCAGCGCTGTCATGTGCTTTCTGGCCTTCGAGAGTCTTTGGGGAAGTGTCTGTCTGGGCCTCTTCCGCTGTTCAGTCGGATGTTCCTGTCGCTGGCTCGCAGGAGTTCCTTAGGTCCCGGACCAGCTCCGCTGGGCTCTGACCTCCCAGCTGCTGCCGGGGGGTCCTTTCCGGCCGTGGCTCCACCATCACACAGCCCCCTCCCCTTCATCCTGGGTTCTC
>CM052543.1:146887850-146952942 GCA_028533065.1 Trachops cirrhosus
GCAGTGAGGGGAGGGGCTGTGCAGTGAGGGGAGGGGCTGGGCAGTGAGGGGCGGGGCTGAGCAGGGAGGGGAGGGGCTGGGCAGTGAGGGGAGGGGCTGAGCAGTGAGGGCAGGGGCTGAGTGCTGGGCAGCAGGATCCATCCCTCCGCGCCCCTCGCATTGGGGCGCCCCTGCTCCCATCTAATGTCTCACAGTTGCACTTGACACCTACACCCCCATAAAGCTGAAGCAGCCCCAAACCTTCCCCCGCACTGTTAACTTCTGTTCCATGACCTGGCACTCAGCGCGTGTAAAAAATCCGCGAAGGAGAGAGTCTGTCTTCCTCTAAATGCTGAGTGACGGACCTTCACTGCGGGCCGAGGACTTGTTTCCCCTGTGACACGGTGGTGCAGGCAGCCCGGGTGCGAGGACAAGACAGCGGGGTCGGGCGGTCACCCAGGAGCGGAGAACGCGGAGCCTCCGCAGTTTTTTTCTCCTGACCGGCGGGGACGAGCCCCCAGGGATCCCAGCCGAGGCCGCAGCCCCATGACCTCCCCAGCAGGGCGCGCCCGGGCCGGGGCTCCCCAGGTCCTTGGGGAGTCAGCTCCTGTCCCCTGCACCGTCCTGGGCCAGCGGGGACCGTTGCCACTCCAGTCACTTACTGGGCGCTTTTCCAATGAAGGACTCAACTGGCGTTTACATGCTGGCCTGGGGGGCAGGGGCGGGGCCAGCGTGCTGGCCGGACGCCGTCCTTCTCCGCCCGGCGACTCCGCAGTGAGGCCCATCTGCGTTCTGACCACTGGGTGTCCCCGGCTCCAAAACTCCACAGTCTTTGGCTAACGTGAGAATAAAGCCTAATTCCTCACATTCAAAGCAATCCTCACGTTGGTGTGGCTTAGGAAATGTAATCTTCTTTTCACAAATCTTTCTTAGTCGGAAGGAGACGCGGCCCTTCTCCGTGGATCCGAGTGCTCTTTGTCCACGCCGCTCCGGGGGAAGCGCTGTGTCAGGACGCTCGCTGCCCGTCTGCGTCTCCGGGGACCCTCCCGGAAAATCCCCGCAGGAGGACACGGAGCATTAGCAGGCGCCTTGGGGCGAACCAGGGATTGCTGGGATTAGACTCTCGCTCTTCCTCCCTCCGAGTCGCTCCGCCTCCCGGAGTCGGCCTGGCTCTGGCCTCTGCCGGGAAGAAGCTCCTCTCCCGACAATTCAGGGTCGCCCCTTGTGGTGCGGACAAGTGGGGAGACCAGTGGTCCGGGGGGAGCTTGGGCGACTTGTGACTCTGTGTGTGAGTCAGGGGCCACCACCAGTCCCTTGTGGGCTGCCACCCTCCCGCCGGCAGGCTCCGGAGGGGACAGGAGCCAGGCTGGACTCGTGTTTCTGCCTCTCACCAGCGGTGTGGCCTTCGGTGGCTACTTAATGTTTTCGAGCCTCAGTTTCCCTCCCTGTAATGTGTGGGTCAGTACGTGGCTGCCGGCCTCATTGGACCCCCGTGTGGGTTAGTAAGATGAGCCCCCGTGAAGCACCTGAGTTCGCTCCAAGACCACGCCCCCACCAGCCCGGAAAAGCAGGCAGGGCTGGCCCTGGCCTCAGCGTGGGCGGGACCGGAGGCGGGGCCAGGGCACGGCTGCTCCTGGCAGGACCTCCCCGCTCCAGGCTCCTGGGCTGCCCGCCGCAGTGCACTCTGGACTGTCTGCATCCGACTTCCTTGTTCGTTCGTTCATTCGTTCGTTTGCTTTTTCATCACGAAACACCAGGGCGTCACGGTTGCCCCGACCTGGACGCTCGGCCTCCAGAGCCCCAGCACCTCTGTGACGCCCTGTCGCTTGTGACCACGGGGCAGAGGGGTGACTGCCTGACACCCTGAGGACTGAAGGCTGCTGCCCGGTTGGGGTGGTGCATTAAAGAGTCACGCTGCCGAACTCGGGACTCAGGGAACCCCCCTGGTAACTGGAGTTGGCATGTGCGGGGACCCTGGCCCACGGGGCGAGGGCTCGGCAAGAAGCCCTGGTGCCCCGAGTAGCAAGAAGAGCCTGCTGGTCAGACGGGTGCGGGCACTTTGTCAGTGTGCACTGGGTGGGGAAGGGCTCGGCCTGGCTGCAGGATGTTCGGAGCTGGGCAGTGGAGCTCCTTCGAGCCACACCAGCCCTGGCATCAGCGGTCACCCCCAGGCCCTTCCGGACTGGGAGACAATGCAGGTCTGTGGCTGGAGAGCCTCCGCATGGGGCGCGGCCCGAAGTGCCGTGGTCCACACGCCTGCACTGCCTGGTGGTGCAGGAGGGCGCGGGGCGCATGGAGGAGGCAGGTGGCGGGCCCAGCCCTCAGGGCCGGGCCTCATCGGGAGAGAGGCGCTGCCCCCCTGCCCAGGCAGAAGCTGGTCAGGGAGCGGGGACTTCGACCGCTCCCAGGAAGACCGTGGACAGGAGGACGATTTCCATGCATGACGGAGGGACGCCCACCGACGGCTTGGGTCCCCCCAGGAGGGCCGGTGACAGCGGTGCGGCTCAGCAGCCACACCCGCCGCGGCATTCCTGCCCCACCGGTGGGTCCTGTTCACACATTGGACCTCGGTGCTCCGCCTGACCGGCTGCAGCCCGTGCCAGGCCCCGGTGGCCTTTGCCCTGGCTGCAGGGGACAGGCCCGATGGAAGGTCACAGGTGCCTGACCCGATCCCGCTGATGGCAGTAACGACAGCGAACACACCAGGGGACCTCCGGCCACAGAGGGGGTCGCCTCACAGTCTGGAGGCTGGAAGTCTGAGATCCAGGTGGGCGTCTGTTCCCGGCCCCCTCCCAGCCTCCGGCGTGGGGCTGGCAACCCGTGGTGTCCCCTGGCGTCTGGGCGCGAGGCCCCGGTCTCTGCCTTCGCCCGCGTGCGATGCTGCCCCTGCTCACACGTGTGCGGCTGCGTCTCCCCCTCTGTGCAGGACGCCCCAGAATCCAGCGTGGCCTCCTCTCCCGGTCACATCCGCGAAGACTTGCTTCCAGATAGGGTCCCACTTACAGGCGCCTCGGTTAGGGCTTCCGCGCGACTTCCGGGGGGACGCGATTCAACCCAGACCAGCGATGACGGCAACTTCCCAGGCTGGGGGCTGGCCTGGGTGGGAAGCGTCGCCCGAGGGCGGGTGCGGGTGCTCGAGGTGGGGACGGGTCCCGGCAGCAGGGGCGGAGGTGGGACCTGTGCAGACTGTCCCGGAAACAGAGCACGTGCCGGCTGCAGCCACGAGTGGGGCGGAGGTGGGGCCCCTCGTCTCCGTGCAGGAGCGTCTCCGCGCACCGGCCGACCTTCGCGCCAGGCGGCTGAGCCCCCCACCCCCCGCCGGAGCCGGGCTGCTCCAGTGGCCCCGGGGAGACCAGCAGCAGCTGCGTGGGGTCTGAGGGGCCGAGTTCGGTTATGTAAATTCTGTTGTATTTCAGTCTTTCCCGTGGCCGTCACGGGGCTTTAGTCCTCAGCCAAGGGCGGGGAGAAGAGCCTGGGGAGCCGAGATGCAGGCGTCCGGGATAACGGGAGAAGTGAACATCCCCGCTGACAAGCGAGCCCTTCCCGGCGGCCGGCGGCTGGCCGCCCAGCCGGGGCGCGTCTGCGGGCTCGCTGTGCGTCTGGTTTGAGTTTTCCCTTTCATTCCGCAGCGCTGTCACGCCTTTGGAAAATGCTTTTGAAATACGTGATGCTATCCTCGTGCATGTTTCCTTCCTTTGTGACCACCCTGAGCCCAGGCTACCGCCTGGAAAGGGCGCTCGCCCGGGAGGAGCCTGCAGGCGACTACACTCCCATAAGTCCCTCTGTCGTGAACACGAGCCAGCGTCTTCCCGCATCTCCTATGAGGGGCCCACGGCCGGGAAAGGACACGCCCTTCCACGCAACAAGCACGAGTCCAAGAGCGTGTGGCCGACAGAGGCGTTGGTGGTGGTTGGGAAGACCCCGATGGGAGTGAGTTCCTTCAGCAGACACGGTTGCCGCCGGCTCCATCTGGAACAGGGGGCCTAGAGATGAGAAGGGGACCTCGCATGATGGGCCCGGCGGGACCCCCGTGGATAAGGCCCCCATCTGCTTGCCGGGCTGCTGTGCCTGAGGCGCAGCCCACAGCCTAACCCTCCTCGAGTTCTCCTAACACCTCCCCACATCCTCCAGCCCCCTGAGTCTCCCCGCCAGAGGGAGAGCAGGGTTCCTCGGTGCAGACGCCAGTGGGGCTGGCAGGAGCGCTCAGCCCCGGGCCGGTCCCCCACAGTCTTCCCAGGGCCTTGGTTCTCGGCTCCCGCCTCCCTCCCAGGAAGAACTTTCTCCCCATCCCGACCCCCTGCCCCTCGTCCACTCCCTCCTGTCAGGACACAGCAGCTGATTGATTGGGGGCACCCCAAGTAATTAACATTTTTTTGTCAACAATCACCCAGCGATGCCGAGATGCCCATTGCCACGTCGTCCCTGATCCCGAAAGCCCTCGGCCCCCAGGTGACGGTGGAAAGCCAGGTGCAGGCCAAGGTGTTAATCATAACAGGAAACTCACAGGCGTCTGAGAGCGAAAGTGCGAACTAACCCCGCCCCTCTGCGCCTGTCAGTCCCCGCTGTCTGCTGTGAACCCTGGGTTCTCAGGGGAGGGGGGCCGTCCCTGTCCCCAGGAGGGTTTCCACACAGGAGACGCCCTCACCTGCCTGAGGGCCGCCTGAGGTCTCCCTTTCAGCCCCTCGGCCAAGGGGTCCCTGACCGGGCCCCAGGAGCGCGGATTTCCTGCGCCCTGCGCTGCAGGTCCAGGCTTGCTGGTGCTGGGGGCTCCTACAGTGAGCAGGCGTGTGTGAGTGTGTGCGCGAGAATGTGCAAGAGTGTGTGCGCGAGTGTGTGTGAGTATGTGAGTGTGTGCAAGAGTGTGCGAGTGAGCGTGAGAGTGTGCGAGTGTGCGCAAGAGTGAGTGTGTGTGCACGAGAGTGTGCGTGAGTGTGACTGTGAGTGTGAGACTGTGTGCGTGCGAGAGTGTGTGCGAGAGTGAGTGTGTGAGTGTGTGTGAGAGTGTGTGTGAGTGTGACTGTGTGTGAGTGTGAGAGAGTATGTGTGCGAGAGTGTGTGCGAGAGTGTGTGTGTGGCGGTGGCGTCCTCTCCCAGCTCCGGCGCTCCGACCAGCTTGCTTGCTGTCCGGGCCGCGCCCTGGGTCCCCGCGGCTGGCCCGGCCGTCTTTGGTCTGCAGGGTCTGCTGCGTCTGCTGCTGAAGGAGCTGCAGCCTCCTCCACCTTCAGGATGCGGGCGGGGCGCCCTGGCGAGTCCTGGCTGGGACTCGCGCTTCCTCCCGGCTCAGACCCAGCGCGTCGGCCTCGAATTTTACCTGCGAGCCACTCAGGCTGCTTTAGGATGCAGACTGGGACTCATTTACCCCCTAACCCCCGGTAATCCCCCCGCCCCACCCCCCAAGGCAGCGTCTGGAGGTCGAAGGTGCGCAACAGTTGCTGATTGCATTGGAGAACAGCTGCTCCCCCTCGCGTGTTCCGTGGAATTGTTCGGGCGGGGACGAGAGAGGCCTCTGGAGAGAAGCCTGCGCCTTCCGCCGGACACCCCGAGGGGGAGTGGTCCGGCCCCACGTCAGCGGCCCTCCTGTCCCTGCCTCGATCGGGTTCCTCCGGCTCCGGCCCCACCGCGGTGGCTCTGGCCTCTGAGCCGCCCACCGCCTCGGCCCGGCGCAGCCTGCAGGAGTGAGCCGGGCGTGGGCGCGCTTCGCCGCGGTGTCTCGGAGAGGTTCTCCCGGTCCAGTGCTGAGGTGGCTCGGCCGCGTTCTCACGCCTGTCTCACCTCCCGGGAGAATTCTTTGGGGCCTGAGACGTGACTCCTGAACCTGCCGCGCCTCGAATGACCCCAGGGGCTTTGGGAGTTTGCAAAACAAAGTTAACTGCACTTCCCGGAACCACAGCGTATTTAATGCGGCAGCGCACTCGGAGTCCGGGGCGAGCGCCGCGACCATCGAGAGTCAGGACTCCAGGGAGACCAGGCGCAGAGCGGCCACTCTGCTCTGAAAAAGACGGGGGCCTCCCGCCGGTGTCCGACCCCACGCCGTGAGAAGCCGGCAGCCCGCGTCGCGGTGAAGTGTGTCCGGTCTGGAGCCTCGCGGATGGCGGACACCTGCCGCTCACCTGCTGCTCGCCGGCCTCGGACGGCGGCGCTGAGACTCCAGGGTTGGGTTTGGAACTGACGACGGCGTGTCCCTCACGGTGACACGCCCTGAGCACGCGCAGTGAGCGAGGCTCCCGGAGGCAGCGTCGGGCGGGCCGCGTACGGGCCCCTGAAAACGCTCGACCGACTCTCCCCCGCCGCAGCGTCGCCGCCCTCCCCTGCCCCCTCGCCTGCCACCAGCCCTCCGGCGCTGCTGCCCGGAGTCTGTCCCCAAGGGCCATCTCCCTGTGGCCCCAGCAGCGGTGCCCGCTCTGCGACTGTGTCCCCGTAACTACTGCTGCTGCCGGGTCACGGGTGAGGAAAGGCAAGGTCGGCGGGTGACGGCCCCCCCAGCACCCGCCGAGAGGCCAGGGGTCCCCGCTCTGCTCCCCGTCCCTGACGGCGGAGGGGGCGCGTTGCCGGCCTCCCCACGGCTGCAGGTCACCGTGTGTGGCTGTGTGACTTGAGCACAGCGTGTGCACCAGCAGCTTCCTCTCCCCTCCGTCCGGGCCTCTGCCGGCCGCAGCCTCTCTGCCGCGATGCTCTGGCACCGGCCGCCGGCACCCACCGGGGCCTCCTGCGCCCGGCACCCTCTCTCCTGCTGGCGCGGCCGCTCGAGCTCCCGCCTGGCGATCAAGTCACCGTCACATGTTCTGATGCGCGCTCCTTCCTGCTGAGGCCACCCTCTAAGTCACTGTCCCACTGCACAAGGACCCTGCCCTTGGCGTCACCCACCGCTGAGTCCAGGTTCACGCCGGGGGGGCAGCCAGAGAGAGCTGCTGACGGGCAGTCCAGAGCGGGACTGTCCGGGCCCCCACGCCACGGGACACCTGTTTGAGGGGAGGCGTGGCCAGGTCGTCTCAGTGGGGATGACCCTATCAGTGGGGGCTTGCTGAATAAGTGACAGGGGACCTGTTGCCATGACAACGTGCGCTCCATCAGCCCCCACAGGAGGAGGTGGCCTGGCTGCCTTGTCCTGGTCACTGGGGACCCCCGAGACCCCGCCAGCGGTGGGGATGCTGTTTCCTGTCAGGAGGCACTTCCGCCTCAGGCTTGGACTGGGTCCTTCGAGGCCACTTGTCTCTGCCCACAGGTGAGTCCGCAGGCGGTCAGTGGGTTGGCGCCGGGGGCCTGGGGACAGAGATGTCTCCTGGCCAAAGACTCTGCTTCCCAGCAAAGAAACTGTGGCCCGAGGGAGGGTGACAACCTCAGACCCCCGGCTCCGGAGCCGCACGGCTCCCACCGACACCACGTGATGAAGTGGGTGCAGGACGGCTGATGAAGCGGCTCCGGTGGTGGCCGTGCAGAGCCTGGCACTGTCCTCGTCCGGCAGGCACCCGACCAGAGGCCTGGACCAGGAAACGCCCTCAGTGTGCAGGGGAGACCGCGCACTTCCGGACGCACGCCACATGCGGCCCCCGAGCCAGGGCCGTGACAGCGGGTGCCTGAGTCCTGGGCTCCGCGTCAGGGAGTATGGCACCCGTGTGAGCGTTTGCATGTCTGTGTGGGGGTGTGCCACTGTGTACGCCCATGTGACTGTGTCACTGTGTGCACACATGTGTGATGTGCATCGCTGTGTGTGCATGTGGTGGGTGTCTCCATGTGTAAGCACACATGTGTCATCGTGTGCATGATGTGTGCACGTGTGTGAGATGCACGCCTCTGTGCGTGCATGCGCGGGCATTGTTGAGTGTGCACATGTGTGTCATTGAGTGCGTGTGTGTCATGGTGTGTGTGAATGCGTGTGTTGCCTTCACCAAGCATCAGAATGATCAGGAACTCTCCCCCATCAGTGCACGGTTCTGGGCCGCCGTGTGATTCATCTTCCGTGTCTACCGAGACCGTCACGCCTGTGACAGGCCGTCCTCTGATTTCACGCTGCAAATCACCGCGACCCGGCGCGGCTCGATAAGGAGCCGAGTCGCTGCTGGGCTGCTTATGAAGTGGCGTAAATCACGCCGGCTTCTCCTGCGACCTCCAGGAGGGGGACTCACGCGTCAGGGACACCGGGCGGCAGCTCCATTCCCCGCAGAGAGGCCTCGGTGGCCGGCCGTCCTCTCTGAGTCCCGCTTTCCTCTGCAAGGTCAGGTGCATGTGGGCCGGGCTGCCTCTGTCCTCACTCCTCCACGGCCGGCACACACAGGGGTCCAGACTCTGCCCCGAGAATGCCGTCCAGCTGGGTGAGGACATCGCCCAAGTGTCCGGTCCACCTAGGGTCCTGCGGCGGGGTTGGCCGTGAGAGGCTCAAAGGTCATGGGATGTGGCGTCTCTCCCCACGAGGACCTTGCTCGAGGGGCGGGGAAAGGAAATCACACTTTTTGTTACGCGATGAAAGTAACCCAGGGAGACTCAGGTTGAAGATGATGGAGGGAAGCCAAAGAGTGCAATTCCTGTCCCAGGGACAAATGAAATGAATAAAAGTAAAAAGCAAAAATGGCAAAAGTATTCACCGGCAGCCATCAACCCTTCACGTTGCCATGCATTTGGAAATGGGTGGCCCGTCAGGGAAAGGCACAGAACGTGGACTCGGGGGCCCGAAAGTGCTCCCCACCCCACTGCACCTGCTCACCCCAGCCTGAGGCCGTGCAAGGGAAAAGGTGACTCCCCGAACATTGGGGCTCCCCTCCACCCCAGCTGAAGGGGAGCCCCCTGTGGGGGGCGGGGCGGGCATGTTGCAGACCCAGCGGACACATGGGAATGAACGCCCGTGGATCACGGGACAGTCATGGACAGGGGCGGGCGAGTTTCACGTGTCTTCACGCATCCTGAGTCCTGGGTCGCATAAAGACAAGTGCAGCTGGGAACGCTGTCATAATGTTAGGACAAAGCAAACTCAAAATCTGAGAGAGAGACAGGGGGAGGGGGAGAGAGAGGGAGAGAGAGGAAGGGGGAGGGGGAGAGAGAGGGAGAGAGAGGAAGGGAGCGGGGAAGGGAGGCTACAAAGGAGCAACAACAAAAACTACAGCGACGTCCTCATTCTCAGCCACAGAGGGTAGCAGACGATGTGATAACGTCTCCGGGGGGTGGAGACAGGGGACAGTCCACTTCAAACGCGGTCCATGCTGACCGGCCTTCACGGTGTGGCGATGCAGGGAGTTTCTCCACGCACCGAGGTCCTCGCTCCCCCGGGAAAGGAGGTCCCGTGGCAGGAGGAGCAGCAGCCGAGGCGGGGAGGGCTGGCAGAAAGAGGGGACGGGGACTGAAGACCCAGATCGGTCAGTCACGCGGGCCTGGGGTGCGGTGGACAGCTCTCGGGGTTCCGCAGCCGGGTGTGTGGGAAGTGCTGGCCCGTGGCGGTGTGGGGTTGGGCAGGGGGAGTCCAGGAGAACCCCGGGTTCGCAGGTCAGCTTGTGTTGGGAGGGAGTGCGTGGAAACCAGCCAGCTCTGTGTCATGTGGAAAGGAGGCTAAAGGTATGGAGCTCGAAAATATGGCGGTAACCACCATCATAACAGAACGGAGTCGGAGACTTCCAAGACAGCGGAGCAAACGGATGCAAAAATCCACCTAACGGGGGCAGAAAAGGAGAGATCAAGTGAAAATGTTGAAACAGGAAGTTGGAAATACAAAATAAGGTGGTGGAAATATATCAGGAATCACAGTAACAAAACCCCTAAAATCCACTTATATCTTGTCCAAAAGACAGAACTCATATTGAAAAAACCTGCTAAATGTAATGTATGAGGCACACTTAAACACAATGACTAACTATGGTATGAGGTTGAAGTTATGGAGAACGTACACCAATGAAATATTAACTGAAACAAAATTAATATGGCTCTTTTACTAGGAACGAAGTGCATGTTTTTGGGTAATTACGGATAAAGCAATAAAAAAGACAGTCTACCAGTGGCTTCGTACAAGTCTACGTGCCCCTGACTTTGTGGTCAACAAACTACACGGCAAACTCCACGGGGTTGCTCGTGGGAATCCCAAACCCACGGGCGGAGCGCGAGTCGCCGCCGGGGCCTCGCAGAGATCGCCCGGCGAAGCTGGCAGAGCGACGTCGGGGCCCGTCCCAGCGACACGGCGGGTCCCGGTGCACACGCTCATGCAGGTAACACGTCTGCTGATGACGGGAGAGTTTAAACCGTCTTTGTACTTGGGCCACGAAGCCCAAGGCAGGCAAGGAATTTGCACAGGGAAGACCATCTTTGCGGATAATAGTGCAACACAATTACAGACAGAAAACGGAAAAGCACCCTTGTCTCCGCCCATCACACGTTTGGAAATTAAGTTTGCACCTGTTTTTTTAAAATCACATGTGCACACGCATGCACACGCATGCACACACATGTTTGTGTGTGCGCGCACATGTGCAGGGGGACATGTGAAGGACACCGGTGAAGAGTAATGATCGACAGCTCTGTCATTTCACAGAGGTGCACGCTAGGGTGTTTTTTACATTTTTATTTATTAGTCATTGTTTTCCCATGCAATGTGGTTTATCGATAGAATTTTTATTGTAGAAGTAATTCTAAGTAATGCTTTAAAAATGAACTTGAAATGGGAAATACTTTGCATCAAATGACAATGAATGCACCCGTGAGAATAGCTAAGGGACATTTGCGGCCTTAAGTACAGACATCGCAAGGTGAGTTAATTCCGCGACCGACTGAAGGACGCGGACGGCCAGCTGCTCAGCGATCCCGTGCGAGGTGCGGGCAGAGCCTGGCGCCGGCAGCCGCTAAATCTAAATAAAACCCGGGGTGCTACAGGGGGCTTAGAAAAGCAGCTCTTCCAAAACCGAAGATCGGAATGGTGACTTAAGTTGAACAAATGCACCCCCAAAACAACGGGCACACAGCAGCACACTCGGGGCACAGCTACCAGTTCCACGGGCATTTCAGAGTGGGCGGACACAGCCCTGCACCCCCCCGTGTGGCCCCCACGTGCCCGAATCCCGGCTCCATGGCAACTCAGCACAGCCGCCCCATCCTGCCTCCCGCACGGATGAGGGCCTTCGGATCGCGACAGGAGGTGGCGAGGAGGACGTGCCGGCCCGCGTGTCCGCGCCAAGGCCGTCTGTTTCGCACTCGGCTCCCGGGCAGCCGCTGCGACTTGTAGGAGGGGCAGGAGGGCTCACGGCCACGGTGGGAAAGGCGGTTTGTGGTCCGCTGATGGCTCGTTCCCCTGGTAACCTGGAGCACAGGCTGGAGCCAACTCAGCCGCCCCGCTCTGTGAACCGAGTGAGCGCACACTCCCCGGGGCCCAGCCCCGCCGTCTTCCGAGCAGCAGTCAGCGAGCCCGGCCGACACGCGGGGGCGTCCCCGGCGCGCCAGAGGCAGAGCCCAGCGGCCAGCGAACTGGTCCTCAAACCCGCTGGCAGGCTGTCCCGTTTGTCTCCGGGACGCGCGTCCCCGGGGAGGACTCGCCCATGAATATTTCAAGGATGTCGGTCGGCTATCGATCCGTGGCCTGTCAGCATCCGACTGGCTGATTCAAGCGGATGAAAAACGCAAGGAGCAGGGAGCAAAACCCAGCGTGGGGCGGAGGGGGCCGCGTCCAGGGTTTGAGAGGAAACATCGCCACCTACTGGTGGGGATGGGAGGGCGGTGGCCTGCCCCCACTCGGTTCTGCGGGAGGCACGTTCCCGCGTAAGGTTTTGAGAGAGAAAACATTTTTATTTGCTACGGTGCTGGAATGAGTTGATTAGACACAAAGAAATCTGAATCAGGGGAGGGCTGACCACGCTCATGCCGAGTGTGAGGGACCAGTTTTGAGAAGCTTCTTTTCCAAATGTGTGAGCAGCTCTTTTTTTTTTTTTTTAAAGAAACGGGTTTTTATCGAACCCCCGCCCCCAGCTCTGTGCCCGAGCAGGGGGTGCGGACTCGGGGCTCTGTGGGGCTGAAGCTCGGAAGGAAATCCATAACTGCTCATCAGCAGGCAGGCGAGGTTACACGCTCTTTGATTCCTCTTTGAAATACACTGTTTATTCTTTAGTTGCTTTCGGATGATTTTTTAACTTTGGAAACATCGATAGTCACAGAAATCCTACTTGACAATGCGCGGCCCCATTCCCAGACATCCCTATCGTTCCCCCTTCAAAGCAGGGACGGCTCCCCGACAGCAGCCCCCAGAGGAGGCGGGGTTCAGCAAAGGGCCCGCATCCCCGCGAAGGCGAGGGCCATCTCCTGACGAGATGCTCCCAGATCCCCCTTTGACGCCACTCGAGCATGTCCCCAAGGACAGTGACGTTCGCGCGCGCGGATGGAGGCCTGGCTCACGCGGGTGAAAGCTGGCTCCTCCAAAGGAGGGCCCGGGAGAGGCGACCGGGAAATACAAACGTTTTCCTGCCGAGGTGAGGACCGCGTTGCTGGGGGAAGCAAGCTGCCTCGATCGATCGTCAGCGTGGGGGGCCCTCACCTGAGAAGGCGCAGGGACAGGCACTTCCCGACTGGGGCACGTCCTGGGACAGGCGGTGGGCAGTCGCTCCGTGACGCGGTGACACCGTTAGGGTCTGCACGGGTCCACGCTCACAGCGGTTCCCCTGCGGGCCTCGCTGACCTGGCCGCCTGTGACCTGCCCGAGCAGGAGCACCTCTTGGCGCTGAGGGTGGCCCCTGTTCACAGCCGAGGGGGCGGGGCTCGCCCCACAGCCACGGGCAATGACTTCCGTCACAGCCCGAGGGAGCTCGGAAGCGGGGCTGTCCCCGGCCGAGCCTGCAGGTGAGGACACAGTCAGTGGCCGTCTCGGTGTCAGCCCCGAGGGACCCGGAGCGGAGGGCCCGGTGAAGACGGCCGGGTGGTCAGGGCCGTCAGCTGAGACCGGGGCCGTGCAGTGGGGCGGCTGCGGAGCGCAGTGGCGTCTGTGGCGGGCAGTGTGCCCCTCGGGGCGGGGCGGGGCTGGGTGTGAGAGGGGCCGTCCGGGACTGCCGGAGCCAGAGCCCTCGGTGTTTGTGGGGTGCGTGTGTGCGACGCGTGGCTTTGGCTCCCGGGCTCGTCGGGGTTACGGAGGCCCCGCAGACGGTCAGCGGCGGAGCGAAGCGTGCAGGCAGGCTAGAAACCACCGCAAGGACTCGTCCTGGCCCCACTGGCCTGTCTGTCCGGATGGCAGCTGCCCGGGGCTGCTGCTGACGCTTGGGGACCAGGCACCCCGCCCACCGGCAGGCCTATCCGGTTCCCTTGATTTGGGCTCAGGCTGAAGCCAGGGGACGGATGCGGGGGGCTCTGCCGTGTGGAAAGAATTCCCTTTCTCTCCCCTTTGCAGGGAGGAAGGAGAACTGGAAAGGACCGACCCCACCGGTGTGGTCCCACCGGCGAGACTCCTCCCCACAGCAGCCCACACCTGTCACCGTGGCTACCACTGCCACCTGCTGAGCAGGGGAGGCCACCCCTCACCTACGCATGAGGCCCCCGTGGCGGATCTCACTTCCGGTCCCCCTTTTCGTGGAAACAGGCTTCTGTTCAAGATGGCAGAGTGGGAGGCTGTGCTCGCCTCCTCCCACGACCACGTCACGTGAGGCCTGGACCGTGGAACACCGGCACCGAGCGCCACCGGGCCTCGCTGGACAGAAGTCCTGAGGCCACGGCGACATGGAGGGGGCTTGGTAGGGGAGCGGGCCTGGGTGGGCACGGCTGTTAGGAGTGGGAGGCTGTCGGGCTGCGGGGCCCCGGGAGCCAGGGGCCTTGTCCCCGGGAAACCCAGGGGCGGGGAGCAGGCCTGTGCCTCCGGGAGCCGGGGGAAGGCAGCTCCGCTCCGGAGAGGGCCCGGCCTGGGGAGCCCGTCCACAGGCTGACGCTGGCCTCTGGTCCTTCTCCCTCCCTTCCGAGCTCGGCCGCGCCCGCTGGTCTGGAGCCCCACTGGGACGTGGTGTCTCTCAGGTCGGCTGTAGTGAGTGGCAGTGGGCGCATGGGCCGCCTCTAACCCCTGCACCTGCACGGTGGCTCTGACTGCTGAAGTTTGGGGGCATGCCCCTGCCTCCTGGGGGGCTGTCAGCGCTCTGAGAGGGGGACACAGAGTGAGGTCCTGTGTCCCGGCTTCTGGGCTTGGCTCAGGGAGCCCGGGATGGTGTCACTGGGGTGGTGGTGCCCCGGGAGGAAGACGCCTTTGCAGGGGAAGGTGGGGGTGGGGGAGGTCAGTGGTGGGAAGAGTCCACCCCCGGAGGAGGTCCAGGCCCTGCGTCACCGCCCCCCCGGAACCCCCCAGTGCCCGCCCTTCTGTCTGGGACAGCACATTTCTCTTGTTAAAGCCGTTCCGGGCGGTTTGAATTTTTGCAGCCTGAGGTGTTCTAATTACCACAGCGTGGATTTCGTGTGATTTATGCAGCACTCGGGGTGTTCTTGGGTTTTATTTTTACCTTTTCTCATCCACCGTTTCCCGCTCGGTTTACACACACGTGTCTGTGTATCTGCTTACAGCCACGCACACGCAGCTCCACACAGATGCTCCTCACATGGGGGCTGGGAGGGTGGGTGCCTCCGGTCACCGGGCCAGACCTCAGGGGGCCGCCTTTGGGGGGGCTGGCTGTGGCAGGGTCGCCTGCGGTCCAGGACACACCTGTCCCTTGCTTTTGTTTGCCTGCTGCCTCGCCAGTGCTGGGATTATTCAGATTTTTTTTAAATGTGGTTCATCTGATGGTGAATATACATCTCTTCTTTCTCGACTTCTGGGGAAGCTGAGCGGCTGCCCCCACGACCCCCTGACCCCCCTGACCCGCGAACTTCTTCCTTCCCCGAATCGCCTGCTCAGAGCTTCGGCCCCTTTCTCTTTCAGGCTGGATTTCACGTTAACCCTTGTTTTTCTCACTGTTCCATGTTCATGGGTTTGTCTTAAGAGAGATGTTTTATAAAAGAAAGAAAACACCATTCAAGTAGAAACTCTCACACTTTAGCAGAAGTTTTGGACTTGGTTGTAGGGCGGACTGAAGCCGTACCTCGAACCCATCTGGGGTTTGGGCCGGGCTGTTCTTTAACAAATTGAAGGTGAAATACAGATTTGGATTCATTCTCCGTTATTTCTTTGGTAAGTGTGTGGACGTTGGAGGGGTGGAGAGCATTTCTAAGGCAATAGTTTCAAGTAACAGCACCTTCAGTTGTAAGCACACTACAGATCGTCTTTGCTCAGCCGTTTTATGCCGCGAACCCATCACTTGGGTTTCCGGGGTGCCATCCTATTCGTGCCCATAATTAGACTCCTCAGAAGTGACCCTCCTGTCTGAGCCTTTATGCTTCCTCAGGGAATAGCTGCTCAGCGACGGCTAAGCAGTGATAGTGGGACAATTCCCATTGATCGGGGTGACTGGTTTAAACAAAGCCGAACTGGCTGTCGCTGGTGCTTATGTGTCTAACAGACCCGGGCGAGGCCGGTGCGCTTGGTGCGCACGGCGGGTCACCCGCCACGTGCGGGTCTGCGGGCGCGTCCTTCAGAGCCGGGAGAGCCCGTCCGCGGCTGCGGGTCTTCAGCGGCTTTTGTATCTGGCGACACCGTGAAGCAGAGTGCCTTGGCAGGTGATGACATCCCCACATCTCCTTCTCCATGTGCAGAAAGAAAGGGTTGAGTGGGGCCCGGTGGGAATCAAGTTCCTTTCGTCATTCTTCGCTCCAAGTGCGCCTTGCACCCCACGGGGTTGCTCAGGAACCCCGGGGAGAACCGGTGTCCCGTGCCGCGTGGGCATCGCCATCGGCAGCTGGCCGTGGCTTTCATCGGCCCTGCGGCCCCGACAGGACCCTGAGCCCCGGCCGATCCTCAGTGCCGGCCTGGGGTTGCTTTTCACCAGACCCCGAGCCGCGCCTTGTGAGCACAGCGACGCAAAGACGGTTTCCAGGGCACAAAACGGTCACGGCCCGGGAGTGCCTTCCACTCCCAGTGCGTCAGTGTGAGGCCCCGGCTTGACCGCGCTGGGCGGACATGGGGTGTGTGTTCCACTGTGCTCACTGAACGCTGGGAGGAAAGTGGGCCTCTAGGAAAGGACGTGGAGCTTGTTTGAGAATAAGGAAAGGACAGGGCTGGTCCCCTGTCCCCACGTGGCCAGTCACGGACCCTCCTCTGGTTGGCCGTGATGGAGGTGTGGCCTCGCGGAGCGGCGGCTCCCGGGGTCTGCTGGGGAGGGGTCAGCACCCAAGGGCATGGTCCAGCAGTTTCTTCCACTGACCCAATCCCCGCTGGTTTTTGCAGCCAGAAGTTGTGGGGACTTATCTTCCTGGCACTGGAACCCTGGGCTGGGGCCTGGTGTGGGGCTGGGACTCCTCGCTCCTGAGAAATCCCTCCCGGATTTTTATCCACCACACATAGGTGTGGGACCAGCCCGTTTGGCACCTGCACCCCTCCTTCCCGTCTGGATGGATGTGGTTTCTTCTATTCGGTGTTTGTCAGGCTTCCATTCAGCTCGATTTCCGACAGTTCTGAGTGATGGTTGCTCAGTATTTTAGTTGTAATTTCGATGTGGTTGTGCGAGGAGGCGAGCCGTGTCTGATTTCACTGCCATCTTGACCGGAAGCTTCTCTGAATTCTGAAAAAAATTTTGTCTCTACTGCTGATGTTCTGGTATTTAATTAATTATTAATGAACTAATTTCCTCTTAGACGCTTTCCAATCTCTGTGCTGGGAAGTCATGATTTATATTTTTCAGATATGTGAAGTTGTCTTGCATTTATTTTTCCATAATAGGTAACAACTTCCACCTGATCTCTCCGTCGCCTGCTTTGATCATCTCTTGGTTGGAGGGCCCCCTGGACTGCTGCTTCAGTCTCTCACGTGTTCTCACATCATCCCTGGTGTGTGTGTGTGTGTGTGTGTGTGTGTGTGTGTGTGTGTCTTTCTGAGAGATTTCTTCATTTTTATCTTTGAATCATGAATTAAATTTTCAAATTTTGCTATACGTTTTAAGTTCAAAGTTTTCTTCTTGTGTCTGAAATATTGAATCACAGCAGCGAAAACATTAATTAAGATGTTTTTGAAGTTTTCTTCTGTTCTCTATATTGTGTCTCTTCTTTTTTTTGTGTGTGTGTGTGTCTGCCTTTTTATGCTTATTTTTGTCTTTGTTAGACTTTTCTTAAAGTTTAGTATGCCGTGTTGTGTCCACGTGTCCTTCCACCCACCTGTCCCCTGTGTCCACCCATCCTCTGTGTATCTGTCATCCGTGTGTGTGTGTGTGTGCGTGTGTGTATCCTTCTCTCTCCCCCTCGGATTCTGCAGAAACCGAGGCTCCCGGCTCCTGGCCAGCGGTCAGCAGCAAACCGCCGCCCCGGGCGAGGTGCTGGCCTTTGGATTTCCAGCCCAGCCCCGCTGTCACCTGGGCTCTGCATGTGTGTTTTGAGTCACGAGCCTCTCCAGGTGGCTGCGGGGAGGACGGGGCCTCTGCCCGGTGTCCCCATCTGTCTGCAGGCCTTACTCCACGTCCGTGCCCTGTGCTGACCGCTCTCCCGGTGGACGGCCCGCCACGCCGGTTGCTGTGGCTTGTCTGCTGATGCTCCCCTTTCCCGTGCGCCTCTGAGGATTCATACGTCTTCGTTCCTTTGCCCTGTTGGAGGTGACGTCACGGGAGGGAGAAGAAGGAATTTATGTTCTCAGGCCTCTAGGTTAACGGAAGCCAACAGATTTGTTTCTGCAGAGAGTTTGTCGGACGACGGGTTTCAGCTGAAAGAGCTTGTGGGAACCGAGGACGGGACATGTTGGGGTGAGCGGATTGGAGATGGGCGCTTTCACCTGTGACGGACAAGCAAGCCCTGTCCTTCCCTGTCCTTCCCTGGCCTCCAGCTTCAGGCAAGGAGACACCCCCCCCCAGGAGGAGGCAGGGCTGAGACCTGGGTACTGTCTCGGGGCGGGGGGTGGAGGGGGTTCCCATACAGCAGACACGTCCCCCTCCCTCCCTGTGACTCTCACGGCTGTCTGTGAAGGTGCGCCTGGTCACGGTGGTTGGCCCATGGGCGTGGCCAGAGCTGGGTTTCCAGGGGCACGAGTCAGGGGGGTCAGAGGGCGGAGCTAACGTGCCGGTAGTGGGTGGAGCTGCGGGTGGGGGTGGGGATGGTGGCTGCGGTGGTCCCAGGGCACGTGGCAGCTGGGCAGGTCCCTCAGGCACCTTGCACGTGATGTCAGTGAAGGGCTGCCTCGCTCTCCTTCGTTCTGTGGAGCCACAAAGGAAGGGCTGGCGAGGGGGCGGGGAGTGGAACGTGTCGGACCTCGGGGAGGGAGCCGGCGGCTGGAGGGAGTCGTTCCGCCGGACACCCGGCCGGTTTGCCTTTGAAGCAGCAGCCATGGATTCCGGTGAAGGGGGGCGTCTCCACTCAGCCTCCCGCAGGGATGAGATGTGACCCTGTGACACTGCTGAGTCCCCAGCACGGGTGCCCCCGTTCTCCTGTTGTCTCAGGCCTGGGGGATGTTTCCGTGGCTGGGAGCCACACTGTGGTCAGGCCAGGGGGACAGAGGTTCAGATTTACGGGACAGCCTCAAACCGAGGCAGGGCCTTGTCCCCCCCCTTCCTTCCTCTGCACTTAATCCATAAATAAGAACAGACGGGTCGGGCAGGCGTGTGTCTCTCATCTTAGAGACGTTCGATCTTAACGACAAGAAAGGGGGGCTCTAGGGCGAGCAGTGGCGCTTATTTGTTTTAACTCATTTTAAACAAATTGATTGGGGTTTGTTTTTACAGAGGCTGTGTAGGCTCGTTCAAGGGCGTGTCTGCACCCGCCCTGCTCCCACTTCAGCCCCGCCCCTTGGCCCCTCCCCCGCCACTCCTGCGTCTCCCCGCCCCTGGACCAGCTGGCTGACTCCCCACTTTGCCCCCACCTCTGCCCCGACTCTTCCCGTGCATCGTTTTCTGACCTTGACGCTACCTCCAACCCTGTCCTGCAGAAACCCCCTCATCTCGGCTCGGTGCTCCTGTTTTCCCGTCACCGCGGTGCACACGGGGGCCGCCTCCCATACACTGCCCAGGAAGGCGGCGAGCCCACGGCGGGCGGGGCTCGGTGACCTGCCCGGCCACTGCCTGAGAGACGGCCACCTGGTGGGGGTCCCGGTTGTCACTGGCCGACAATCACCCTTGAACTTGGGGGGAGCATTCGCATTTGCAGCGAAGCTCGCAGGGCTTTCTTTGCGCTCCCAGGGCCTTTATGACTCGAATGGGGTTCAGGTGTCTCTTCTGTGATAGAAAACATTTATGTTTTTCACCAAAGTGTCTCTTTCTCATGTGCAAAATCTCCCGTGCAAGGGCTTGGTGGTGGGAGGTTGAGGATTCAGGCAGAGTGTGGGTTCGGCCCTCACTTCTGAGATGGAAGTGTCCGCCTGCTATCCAGATTTTCTGTCTGCGTTTGCGTCTCCTCTAACTAAGTCCTTTCCTCTCTCCTCCCGGTACAACTTTGGGGCCGTCAAACAGGTCAGGAGTGTCCGGCGCTGGGATTCCAACAAAGAGGGAAGAATGCCCCCCCCGCACCCCCGTCGTTATCGTGCGGCGGCGCCGTGCGTGCTGACGAGCATTAGACCACGTCTCACCGGGCTGTTCACGGCCTGGGCTCCCACCCCACAGCCGGTCACTCCACGGGACGTCTCAGGCCTGTGTTTGCGTCCCTGCGGCTGCGAGAGTCCTCCGGCAGGGGGCGCCGGGCGCCTCTGCAGTCGGGTGCCCGCACTCACCCATGGGTGGGGATGTGCGTCTTCCCGAGAGCTCACCCGGCTGACGTCCGGGAGACGCCAGCTTTCTAATGCACTGCTGCGGGGTCAGCGGAGCTGCGGGAGCGGCGGAGCTGCGGTTCAGGGGCCCGAGATGGATGGGGCGGGGGAGGGGGGCCTGGGAGGAGGCGCCTCGGGCTCCTGGAGCAGGGTGTCCGCGGGGACCAGGTCGCTGCTCCGGGACACGCTCCCATCAGAGCAAGGCGCCCGGGTGCTGCCCCGCCTCGCCCTGCACCCACACCCGCGCCAGGGGCGCGTCCCCTGTGGTGGAACAGGGCGGAGGCGCTGCGCCCTCGCTCTCGCAGGTGCCGCTCTGTGGAGGGGGCTGGGGATCTGAAGGTTGTTCTGCTGCACGTGATTGATTTTCCCTCGTGCTCCTGGGTGTATTGACAGGAGCCCCCTAATTTATGTTTACTTCAGAAACGAACTGGCAGAGTCTGTGTCTAAAACCGCAGGATTGCAGTGGCAGGAAGGGGAATAGAATCTAGATTCCTAGACACTTTATAGAGCGGCTGATGCACCAGAATAAAATTCTGTCCTTGAGGGTTGAATTCAGCAAATGAGAATTCTCTGGCGACCTCGTGGGTGCCAGGACTGTGAGGTGTGGGGGCGGGGTACACAATGAAGACCTTGCCTTGGGCCCGTGGGAGTCACGGGGGCATGCGGGGGTCTGCGGGAGTCACGGAGGTTAAGGAACCGCCGGCACCCACGGCACAGGGGCGCCGGCACTAAGTGGGGCCTCAGCAGGGGGTCCAGTCGTGTACGGAGACCGCGGTCCATTCTGCTGGGAAAGCGGGGTCCCAGGAGGAGCGGCCGTGTGGCGCTGGCCCCTTACCCGTGGGGACGAGGGCACTGGGGGCGGAGCCGGGCAGGGGGCTCTCTGCCTGAGCGCAAGCCCCGCCCACAGCACCTGCACCCTGCACGAGTGGGAGGGGCGGCGAGAGGCCCGAGTGCCGCAGGGTGGGGTCCGAGAAGGGGGCGGAGGGAGGGTGAGGCCCGGCGCACGGGCCCTGGGCCTGGCTTCGGATGCTTGTGGCTTGGCAGTGGCGGTAGGGCCG
Organism: Trachops cirrhosus; assembly: GCA_028533065.1. Lineage (NCBI taxonomy): Eukaryota > Metazoa > Chordata > Mammalia > Chiroptera > Phyllostomidae > Trachops > Trachops cirrhosus. Next base: position 146,908,620 of record CM052543.1, read on the forward strand.
CGGCAGCAGTCTGGTGGAGGACGCCCACGGCCGACCTTGTTCCGGCTGACAGCCTGCCCCCACTGCAGACTGGAAGGCCAGGCGCGAGGCGGCTGCAGGTGTTCCCGAGAGGCGGCGAGAGTCTGTCCAGGGAGCGTGGCCCCCGTGCAGTTACCGTGAGCAGCTTCGGCAGCCCGGTGTCGCCATGGAGACTGGCGCCTCCCCCAAGCTCCCACACTCCGTAAAGGTGAGTCCCCGCGCAGCCCTGGTCCCCAGAAAGCAGACTTCCCGCTCACATGGAGGAAATCACACAGCAACAGGGGCGGGGCTGGTTCTGCAAGGAAGGGACTTTCTCTGCGTTTCCCGGAGAACGTGGCCCCCTCCCAGGGCCCCTCCCGGGGTCTGGACGGGACAGGGTGGGCAGGCTCAAGGCCTTCCTCTCTCCACACCTGCCCAAACGCACTGCCGGCAGTGATGTTGGTTTTGAGGGGCGAAGGCTGATGTTGTGTGTCAGCCGATGGGGTCACGGGGGCCCAGGCGTCAGGTCACACATGGTTCCGGGGGTGTCTCTGAGGGGCTCTGGGTGAGAGGAACATCGGAATCAGTGGGTGAGGGCAGCAAGAGGCCCTTCCCAGGGTGGCGGGCCTGTCCCGCTGGAGGAGGCCTCAGTAGAGCAGAGGGGGAGGAGCCGTCCTCTGCCCGGCAGCCTGCACCCCGACAGTGGCCTCCTGCTGCCCGTGGGCTCAGGCTCAGCCTTGAACTTGCACCGGCAGCCAGTGGATTTCTCAGCCTCCACGGCCCCTTGTGGAGAATAAATGTCTCTCTCTGCGTATATGTATGTATATGTGTATGTGTATATAGATAGTCCAGAAGGTATTCAACCACACACTATGAAAAAATGGAGACACTTGAGAAGGTACAAGATACAAGAAACACTGTACACAGGACAATGACGCCTCAGTCCCCTCCAAAACAGGCCCCTTGGGACCTCACACAGTTCCCCCAATCACCATCCCCTGCCTTGTCGTGTTTTCCTGAATCTCATTGATGGTCTGAAATCTCTTCCCTTTCAAAGGTGATTTTAGTTTTGGGAAAAGCCAGAAGTCACAGGGCTCCACATCTGGGCTGTAGGGGGGCTGAGTCACCTGGGTGATTTGATGTGTTTCCAAAAAACTCTGCACGAGACGTGATGCGTGAGCAGGTGCCTTGTCGGGATGAAGCTGCCAGTCACCAGCTGCCCACAGCTGCAGCCTCTGCATCAGCCGAACAGTTTCCACAGAGGAGTGCTCAAGCTTATCGTAAAATTTGATGCAGGTTCACTGCTCTGCTCAGTCATTTTGAGGTGACGGCCACACAGCACACGCTCACTCCAGGGCATCTGCCACCCCCTCTGACTAGTACAGTGACGTCGTCACTGTTCACACACGCGCGTTCCAGTCCACTCGCCTTGGCTGCTGGGTCACACCGATGTCGTGCAAGCCGTTCTCGTCACATTAGCAATGGCTGGGCTTTTTCTGGACAGACCTCGCTGTCTCCCATTGGTTCTGCTTTTCCTGAGCACCCAGACTATTACAGAAACGTTCAGTTGATATTTAAAAATTGTAATGACTTTAGTGTTTTTATAAAGTAATATGAAAACAATCAGTACTACCGATAAAAATAGAAATGAGAACCAAGAACATGGCTTAGCGCCCTAAAAAGTTGCTCTGAGGCTAACACAAACACCGTGAAACTCCCACGCCGACTGGCGTGGCTGCTGTTGGCGTTGTGTGAACGCCGTGAGGGTTTCCCGCACCTGCAGCCCCTCCCCGTGTAATGTCGTGTGACCAGACGTGACGGGACCAACGATCAACGGTCAGTCGATGGTTCTGTACGAGCTCGTTAAACATTGTGCGGACGGCAATTCCGTCCTAATTTTCAGGGTAGTCATTTTGTTTGTACATTACGATACTTTTATTGTATTTTTTAAAAAAGATTTTCGTTGTTCACTTTTAGAGGGAAAAGAGGAAGAGAGGGAAAGAAACACTGGTGTGCAATTGCCTCTCACACGCCCCCTCCTGGGCACCTGGCCCGCAACCCGGGCACGTGCCCTGACTGGGAATCGAACCGGCGACCTTTTCGTTTGCAGGCCGGTGCTCAATACACTGAGCCACAGCAGCCAGGGCTGTTCATTACAATGCTTTTCGTTTGAAAGGAGTTTACTCCTGATGACAGAGTTTCCGGGCCAGACAGGCCTGCGCACTAAGGAGCCTCACATCGCACTTGACCGATGGCCCAGGCCTCCTGCCCGGGGTGACTCGGCCGTTCCCTCAGAGACCCCTCCTGCCCTCTGTGTCCCCACACGGCGCCCCCGCACAGTCCGGGGAGGTCGCTCACTTTCCAGTCCACTCTCCCGTTGCTTGACGTGGACGTGGCCCGAGTAAGTGCCTCCACTCCAGTCTGGGGCCTCTGTGGCTGTTTGGGGCCATCGCAGGCACATGCTAATGCTGGCCGAACTTGACTATCAGTGAACCAGTTTTTACTGGAACCATCCAAGGTCAACCAGGACGTTTCACTTCTTAATCTGTCTCCCCTGGACAGAGGCCACGCCTGCGTGTCACGGGTGCTTCTGCACGGGCACCGCAGCCTGTCCCGCCTGTTCCCGGCACCGGGCGGGGCGGGCTGCGGCCTGGTGGGTGTCCCTGCGCCGGCTGGCAGGCATCGGCCGCTGGGCTTGCTTTTAGCCCTGCGCCGCGCTGGGTGTTGCCCTGCCACCAGGGCGGGTGGGGGGCGGTGGGCTGGGCCACGTCCTTGTCCCCGTCCCCGGAGCCGCGCCCTCCACCGGGGCGGGTGGGGTGTCGGAACCCAGAGCGCCCCCAACTCGGGGTTCTCGCCGGTCGGCATCGCTCCGCCCCACGGGGGCTGCGGTCAGGCCACGCCTTTGAACGGTGTTGAGCAGCAAGGATGCCGTGTGCTTTTTGATCAGCGACACAGGACTCGCTTCAAAGTGCGATCTGAGCGCCACGCCAGCCACGCGTGTCCGTGGGCCGAGGCTCATGCCTTTCATTCCCTGCTTGCTATTCACGAGTGACTCTGGGCTGGTCCCCGTCGGCGCGGTGAGAGCAGCCCCTCCGAGAAAGGACGGAGCGGCAGCGGCCTTCAAAGGCGGGGGCGGCTGGGGATTGCTGTCTCGCTGGCCGGGCGATGACAAATGGCCGTGTGTCCCCTGATGTGAAGAGACACTAATTCCGGCTCAGAGAGAGGAGCTGTTGACAGAGCACCTTCCCGAACACGCGGCTCGGCCTGGTCTCCTGACCAGAATTTCTATCGCAGACTAAATGATTAATTACTAGATTATTTTTTCCTCCTATCTTCGGGATCCATCCATTTTCTGGGCTGCACAGCCTCCCTCCCGTCTGGGGCCACCGGCGTCCCCCCCACTCCCCTTATCTCGTCCCTTTGATCTGAACTCTCCTGTGCAGCCAGAGGGCGCTCAGAAAGCCTGTTTTCGGCCCCGTTTCTGGGCCGCCCCCAGGTCTTCCCGGGTTGGCCTCCGTCTCTGAGGGGCCCGTGTCCCTGCATCTGGGGGCAGGGCTGGCCTCCCGAGGCTACCTGTTGCGGGTGGTGAGAAAGAACCAGTGAGTTTGGGCGAGTTCCCGGTCGGGTCTTGGTGTCCTGGCCCCCGCTCACACAGGGTCTGGACATCTCCACCAGCGGGTTGCTCAGAATCTCTTACCTGCTTTTATGGTATTTGCCTTAAAAAAAAAAAAAAAAGACGGTGGCCCTCGCTCTTTGAGGCCAGGAGTCCCGGGGCCCAGGAGTGGGGGTCTCCCTCTGACTGCCGCTTTCTGCGGGACCCCAGTGACGCTACTTGTAGGTCTCCTGTCCCTTTAAAGAGGGCTGTGCAGGGGGAGAGACCACCCCCCAGCCCGGCTCCCAAGTCTGAAGTGGAGGCCGGAGGTCCCTCGTCATTCTTTACTGCTGGGGACACTGCCCCCTCTGTTCTCCGAGCGCCCCTCCCCGGCGCCCCGTGCCCACGGCAGGGAGACAGCGTCTCCCTCGGCCCCCGTGGGTGCTGACGACGGTCTCTGCTCCCGACAAGTTCCAGGGCTGCTCCAGGGCTGGGTTCCACGTGGACCTGGAGTCCTCGACTGTCTGTCAGCGCGTGGTGAAGAGTGGCAGGCTGACGCGGCAGCTCCGAAGGCCAGCAGGGCCCGAGCGCGGTGTGCCGGGAGAGTGGTCGGGAGGGCCTCCCGAGCCCCTGTCGCCGGCTGTCGGTTCCGGGGTGCCTTCCTCTCGTGGGTCGAACCACCAGGACCAGGCTCCTCCAGAACCTGCCCGGAGCAAACGGGGGAGCCCCGGGCAGCCGAAGCCCGTGCTCCCGCCTGGTGCTCTGTTTCAGTTACGAGGGGGTTTACGAAGGTCTTCCTGGGACGTTACTCCTCGAGTCCGCCCTTACTCCTGCCCCAGAGCTGGGGAAGTCGGCCCCCAGTCACAGCACCTACGTGGACGCAGAGGTCCCTGCCTCCCGCCCGCTTCCTGGGAGGGCGAACGCAAGCTGTCATTCCAGGCTCCTCGGGCCCAGACTCCGGCTGGCTCAGAGCCGCTCCAGGCGGCCTGAGGAATGAAAGGGACAAGGGGGCCGATGAGCCTCGGCCGCAGCCCCGGCCCCCACGTGGGAGCGAGGGGCTGGCTCGCCCAGCTTCCGCCCCAGCACTGTGCCCACAGCTCTCAGGAGGTCGGCGCCTCCTGCGGGGGCGGCTGCAATTCTGAGGGACACGGGTGCTTGTGGGCACCCACAATGAGCATCAACAAGCTGTCGAGGGGACCGGACCCGTCACCAGGCAAACGTGGGGGCCGTTGTCCCTGTCACCTGCGTTTGCATGGGCTCTCACCTCGCCACGCCTCCTGGCCTGCACCCGCTCGTGCGTCCCCCCACGTCTGCCATCCAGGAGCAGCGTGCACGGCCCCCACGATGCTGTCGGCACTTTTTTGAGGACCAGCTGCCACTGAGCAGCCCGTCTGGGTGACACGGTGGGGACGCGGCGTCTGGGGCCCGGCACCGCTGTCCTCGGTCAGGGTTCCCCTGCGTGAGGGACTGGAGCCCGAACACTCAGGTGAACATGGGAACTGGGGGCGGGCCAGCGCGGAGCCAACGGGGCCCTGGTCGCAGGCGGGGACAGCGCGACCTCCCGGGCACGTGGGCGGCTCCCCGGACGTGCCTGGCTCTGAGGCTCGAGGGAGCAGGCCCCCCCGGTGACAAGGAGGTGATATCCGTCTTCTGCCTGTCATACTGCTGCTGTCTGGAGCTGGAGGTGCCGCCCCCACCACACGGGCCCGCGCTCCGGCCCAGCGACGTCTCCTGTGACTCGCGAGCTGCAGCCCGAACAGCCGTGCGCCCTCGGACGCGCCTCCAGGCCGTGTGGATGGCACCGGCCCCGGGCGGGGAGCTGGGCAGCAGGGTGAGCCGGGCAGGGCCCCCGCCGGGCTCCAGGAGCCCCCACGCCTGTCCGGCTCTGACTGCTGATGGGGTCTCCCCAGCTCTGGGCCGCCCCTCAGCACCGCCTGAGTCTTAACAACGTGGGCGCCCTTATCTGCAGGCTCACAGGGCAGGCGGGTCGGTTGCCCTCGATTGGACCCTTCATTCCAGCCTCTCAGTATTCCAGCGGGGCTGCCCGTGCTCACATGGTAGAGGGTATGGGTGCCACGCGTGTGCAGGGAGCTTGAAAAATGACCAGACAGAGGCGAGCTTGCGGGCCCGTCCTCAGCCGAGTGGCAGGACAGTCCATCAGCCTGTCCTGTGTCAGCAGTCAGTCCGTCCGATGTGGGGAGTGTGGGTGCCAATCCCACTGGGCCGGGCTCACGGGCGGGGGGTGGCGAGCTGTGCTCCCCGCCACCCCAGAACCGATCTGAGTGGCTGTTCTGCCCCCCCAGTGCAGGGGCTCAGACCGGGCGGGGGGAACCGACAGCCTGCAGTCCGGAGGCAGGGCCCCCCACCGGCCCTCATCAGCCCCTCGAAGCCGTGCCGGGTGCCCGAGGGGGCCGGCCACTGCCCGCCATGCGGCTCAGGGTGCGAGGGCGGGGCGGCCCCGGTGCCCGCAGGGCTCGGTGCAGAATAAAATCGGGGCCCCGTGTTCCGAGTGCCGTTCAGATATAAATGTTCTTCCGTCAGATATAAATGTTCTTCCTTCTCCCTCGGTCTCTCCCTCCCTCTCAACGTGCCACGCTGCTCTCATTTTTAATGCAGCTTTAAAAAAAGCCGTGATGTTGGGTTGCAGGCACGAATTTTACCTTCATCTCTGTCTGGTGTGACGCCAGCTCCAGATGCAGACAGAGGGGCGTGGGACTTGCGTGTGGGGTCACGCACTCACCCCCGGTGGCTGCCTGCAGCCTGCTAGCCCAGGACAAGGTGGAAGGTGGGGGACGGCCCCCTAGGAGGAGCTGGTGCAGGGCTGCTCAGGCCCTGGGGTGTCTGTGACCCCCGGCAGGTGCCGGGATGGTCTGCAAGGGTTGGGGAGGGCGCCGCCCCTGCCAACAGCACACACCTGGGGGGATGTGCACGGCACCTGCCCACCTGTGCAGAGCCCCTGCCTCACAGAGGATGGGGTGGGGTGGGGGGGAAACCGTGGTCACGTAGGGGAGGGAGGCTGAGGCCCAGGACACCCGGGCTGGGGAGCTGGTTGGCGAGGACTTGTCCCAGGGAGCAGGGGAGCTGAGTCTCCCAGCCTCCTTGTCTCTCTGATTTCACTCACAAAACACAGGGTCAGAGATGATGTCAAGAATTAGAGACGGGGACCGCAGAGCGCCCTTTTGAGTGGGCAATGGGGGAGCCTGGGTTGCTGCCATGCAAGGCCGGCCCTGCCCCGGGAGATGGGGGTACAGGGGCGGTGAGACAAGGCCATCCCCAGGAGGTAGCAGGGAGGGGCCCTGGAGAGGCTGTGCCTCTAGTGAGGGGACACAGGTGGAGGAGACAGAGGCACCTCCAGAGGGGAAGGGCCAGCGGCTCAGGGTGGCTGCAGGGGCATCTGCGGCTGGCGTGGCCCCGAGTCCCAGATCTGACCTCAGAGAGGGAGCCTGTCTGCTGGGAGTCTTGTCCGGCCAGAGGGAGGCCCAGGCGGGCCGCCTGCTCACCTTCCCGTGTCCCCTCGGCCCGGCAGGCAGCAGGCGTGAGCACCGCGGGCGGGGAGCAGCCCATGGCAGGCAGGGGCAGCTGGTTAGAAATTTGCTCCTGGACATCTGCGGAGTGTCTCCGGGAGGCTGCCAGGCACGCGTGCCCGGACCCAGGGCTCCTCGCGCGATCGATGGCAGGGAGCAAGGCTCCGGCCTGTTTGTCTCGTCACCGGGAAGAGAGAGAAACGGGCTGGGGAGGGGGAGGGGAGGCCCCTGTGCTTCGACCACGTGCTCTGGCCAGGTGGCAGGTGACTGTCAGGGCCAGATGCTCCCGGGGCTGCAAGCTGTGGCCGGCACTGTCCCCTCCGCAGGCCACTGGCACCGAGGACCGGGTCATAGTGGGGCCCAACAGCGGCAAGAGCCAGGCGACGTCTGCTGGTTTTACCAGGTGGGCCGTGGCCAGAGGGACAGGGGAGGGAGCAGACTCTGTGCCTGAGGGGAAGCCGCCTGGTTGGGGAGGGGTTGGGGAGGGGTGGTGCCAGGTGAGAGGACAGGGCACCGCCCAGCAGGGCGTCATCGCGGGAGGGAACCGGCGGGGGCGCTGCTTCGGCGGGGGCGCTGCTGAGCTCCCGGCGCTGGGTCCACGGCCTGGCCCCTGCGTGCCCAGTTCCAGACTTTCGCCCCCGCTTCCGAGGTGGTTTACTTTCGGACTCTGCTAGGTAAGGTCGTCCTGTTTTCAGTCGATGATTTGTTTTCCTTAACGTACTTTTCCAGTGGGCAAAATTCCAAAAATAGACTTTTAGATTGAACATGTTTAAATCCGTAATATTTAACATATTTGTCATCTTACCAATGAAATCATAAACCACAAAGGTAACCTTATATTGTTTACCGACGAAGCAAAAGAGGTCAGGGCCAGAGCAGGTGGGCGCCCTGCAGCAGGTGTGCACAGGTGTGGACAGGTGTGGCCGGCAGTGCGGGGATGGGCACGCAGCTCAGGCGGGCGTCCAGCGCAGCTCCGTCACTCCCTCTGCGGACACGGCACCTGCTGCTTCCGCGCGCCTGCAGCGCTGACGTCTCCGAGTGGCCGCGGGAGGCACCCTCCCCGGGGAACGCTGGGATGGCTTTGGCCACAGCAGTGGAGCCCCGCGCTCGTTGGTGGCTTTCCGGGCAGACGTGGGAGCGGGGCGCGTTTCTTCCTCGGTGTTGCCCGTAGAGCCAACTGCCACCCTCTGTTTGCACGTGGACGGACGCCTTTCCACGTTGGTGGGTGAGCTGTGCGTGCGTGCGCGCCATGCGCGCCCACACGCACCACGCCCGGCAAAGGCCGGGTCGGAGAAGGGCTCCGCCGTTCTCCACTAGAGGGCGCCGCCGCCCCCGTTCCCGCTGGAACGGCAGTGGGGTCCGGGGACGACCCGTTCTCATCCGCGGCGGCTGGGAGCGCTCTGCGGGACGCCGCCCCCAAACAGGTTCCCCTGTCTTCTGGGACACTTGGGGGGTCCCTGGAGACTTGGGATGCAATGCGTGTCTTTGGAATGCAGTCCATAAAGCATGTCTGCGAGGCGGGTTCTTTGCTCCCGCACACGGTGAGACAGGCAGAGAAACCGGGCCCTTGTCGGAGGGGCCGCGGTGGGGTTCTCGCAGCCCCCGCCCACTGGCCGCTCCCAGTTTTCCCTGGATTGTGACCGGTTAATGGCCGGAGCCGTGTGTCCCCTGGAATGTCCAGCAGCTAAGATACAACTCGAGTTGTTGGTGCTCCGTAGTCATGCGAAGGGGGTGTCACAGCTCCTTCTACACACCTGGGGGCCGAGGACATGCTCAGTCCACACAGAGTCCACAGAGAGCCCTGCAGTCACTCAGGGTCAGTCCCCTCCTTACGGGTCGGTCCCCGCCCGGAAAACCAAGTGCCTCCGCTCTCTCCCCTCCCCCTCCCGTCTCGCCCAGCCATCTGAGCTGAGCTGCAGGCTCAGGTCCCCGTGGCCTCCGTGGAGCTCTCGCTGGGGCTTATGTGGCAGTGCCGTGGCCCCGGTGCCGGGTGTGGGCTGGTGTGAGCCACCCAAGTGCCACGGGCCAGAGATGCCGCCCTCAGGGGGCGCAGCACGGCGCCAGGGAGTCACCCAATTGCATTTCCTGACTCTGGGTAAAGAGGTGAATGATACGTTGACACTGCATCTTAAAACCATTTTCTAGTGTTCAGAGTGATTCTAAAAGCTCATCCGACCTTCCGATTTTAGAGGCGTTGCGGCCCCACCACGTCCTGTGTCTGCCGTGTGGGGCGCCGAGGCCCCGGCCGGGTGGGCCCGGGAAGCACCTTGGCAGAGGAGGCGGGAGTGGACAGCGACTTCAATACGCGTCCATCACCGTGATAAAAATAATAATGTGGAAAGAGGAGCTTCGACACACGAGGAAGACACTGCTTTGTCTGCCAACGGCACTGATGTATCTTTGCCAAGAAACCTTCCCCCAGTCTAAAATAGAACGGTCGGAGAGACTTAGATGGGCCATCTGGATATTTAACAACTCTAAATGACTCCTCTCCTTCCCCGACCCAAAAAATGTGTCACAGCGGGAGAAGCAGACTGCCCTGATTATCTCTGGGGCTCCCGAAACTGGGTCACGTCAGAGAGGCAGAAGTGCTGGGCTGCCCACCTGGTGTTTCGGGGGGAGTCCCCTCGCAGGAAGCCCACGGAGCCTGACTCGCAATGTGGTGCGGCTGTGCGGCGGTGCTGTGCGGGTGTGCGGGCGGAAATCTGCAGCCGGGAGTCAGGGAGTCGGAAGCTTCCGTCCACTCCCTGCTGCTGCTCGGGGGCCCTGGCGAGGCCTCCCCCGGGCCTTGGTTTCTTAGGGCCCAGGGGCGTTGATGACCGTCCGGCTGCGGTGCTGTGAGGCTCCGGTGACCTGGCGCAGGGCAGTGCTGTGGGCGGGACACGGTGCCTTCCGCTCTCGCTGGGCGGTGATCTCGCTGCGGTCCCACGGGGAACTTCTGGGGGTCTTCGGCTGCGCCGAGCAGTTCACAGTGACATGGGAACGGAGGCTGCCACGGACGGAATGTGCGAGCCCCCCAATATCGCACGGTGGAGCCAAGCCCCCGCAGTGACAGTGTCGGGAGCCGATGAGGTCGGAGCGGGGGGGGGTGCCCTTGTCACAGGCCCCAGGGCTGGGTGGCCCAGTGCCCGTGTGAGGACGCGGGGGAGTGGCCAGGCTGCAGCCCGGAGGCGGGCCCTCGTGCGAGCCCAGCACGCAGCGCCCACTCTCGGACCTCCGGCCTGCAGAACCGTGAGACACACGTTGTCGTCGTCCGTGAAACACCAGGTTACGGGGCTTTGCGAAAACTGCCTGAACTGACAGAGGCAGAGAGCAGCGGGAAGGACTTAAATGCGGTTCCGTGGGAGGCGGGCTCGAGGCGAGGTGGGAGATACACGTGCCCCGTCCTGGGCTGTAGCTCCGGCTCTTCCCCGTGCAGGTGGGGAGCCCTCGATACACCCGGGCGTGTGCCCCACGTCCTCCCTGTGCCCGGGAGGCCACAGCCCCGCTGGACAGCGGCCCTCGGGGAGCCCCGGATGACGGCAGGCCGCCCTCTCTGCTGGCCGGCTCCCCCTCAGCACGATGACTGGGGAGGCCCGGGACTCGCAGCGTTGGGGGCACGGACCCTAAAATCCACAGGAGCGAACTCGCCGGGCTTGGCGATGGCGCCAATGCTCGATTTTGTCATTTGTTCCACAAACGGTCTCCGGCCCCGGCGTGTGAGTCGGGCGCTGGAGGCCGCACGGTGGAAAATGGACGGGCACCGTTCCTCTTCGGCGGCCTGCTCGGTGCCGCCGGGTTTGCCAATCACGGTGGACGGCAGTGCGCCCATGCCAGAGGCAGGTCTGGTCGTCCAGGAGCAATGGGGCAACGTGTCCGCAGCCTCCTTTCCTGGCGCCCGTGCCTTCCCAGCGGGGCCCGGCCACTGCTCCCGGGGGCCTCCGCCACGGCCAGCACGTTCCGCGTGAGTCCTTTCAAATGGCTCATTGATGATGACCGTTGGACCGGAGCGCCGTCTTGCTTGGTCCCAGGGCCGTGAGTTTCACCTGTGAGTGTTCTGAGCTCTGGACGCAGTTTGTGGCTGATGGCTGCCTTGGACGGGGCCCTTCCCTTCCCTCCAAGAGCCGTTGTTCAGACAGACGGTGCATCTGATGCCCACCGGCCTCTCAGGTCCCGGGGAGACGGCCAGTTGCTCCCATGGGACCGGGGGCGGGTGGCCTGCTTCCCGGCTGTGCAATGAATCCCGTTGCCCACAAATGTCGTCTAGGAGAAGCCGCAGCAGGGCGCCTCCCCGGAGCGCTGTGCGAGGTTCTGCAGCAGGACCCTCAGGGTCCCCAGCCCACCCCGGAGGGTCCCCAGGGAAGGGGCCTAGCTCGAGGAAACACAAAAGCCAGCACTTAAAAATCTGATGTTCTACCTTGAAAGGGACATTCTACCTGCAGAAAAGGGAAGACAATTGAGGAAGCCTGTTTTTTTATGAAAGAAAAAAGTACCATGGCTTTTCCGGGGGAAAAGTGAGGTCTTCAGAATGTTTTCCCGAAAGCGGGGCTCTTCCTTCTGTAACGGAGGCTCTGGAAAGGGGGAGTCGGTGCGCGGGGTTCCCGGTACCGACCGGGGCAGGTGAGGCCCTCAGGCGGCTCACCGATGTCGTCACCTTCCTGTGACCCGAGAGTAAAGCAGCTCGTAGACACGGAGCCCACGTCCCAACCTCGAGGAGCGTGGTTTCCCCGACGGTGACCTTCCGGGGGATCCGGGTAGACCGCCCTCGGTCCGAACGGGGCAGGGCCGGGCGGTGAAGCCTCTCCCTGCGGGGGAGCACGGAGCATCGCCTGGTGCCTGTCGGCGGTGCAGGGCGCTGAGGCGAGGACCGTGTGCAGGTGTCTGTGGGTGTCAGCGAGCGCGTGGCAGAGACAGAGGGGCCCCCAGGGCGGGGGGAGGGCGAGCGTCACCACGCTGCCTCGTGGGGACAGACGGTGGTTCCGATGGTGACAAGGACGCAGGCCTGACCTTCCGGGATCATCTGAACCTTACCAGGTTCAGCCTGGGCACCACCGCCCCCGGCCCCCGGAGACTGCGGGCTGGAGGCGGCCGCGGTGGAGGGGCCCCGACCGGCCTGTTTGGTTCTCAGACTTGTTCTCATCTCCGTGAGACTGGGCGGTGTTCTCCCTGCCGCGTCGTTCCAGGACGGGAGTCAGCCGAGTGCCGGGCGCAGCAGGGGGCGGCTGGGCGTGTCCTCGCCTGGACACGCCCAGCCCTCCCACGGACGCGGCGCCTGCCGGTGCGACGGTGCAGCGGCAGCAGAGGAGGCATTTCCAGCCTCAAAGTGTTTCTCACATCAGGTTTAAAAATTCATAGATGTGAAACCTCAGGGCCACAAATGTCCAATTTCTGCGCCGTGTTAAATATATCCAAGACGGTTGTATTTGTCACGCGTGGCGAATTCTCCCTTCCACGGAGTTCTCCGGGGCTCAGCTGCAGCTCAGCGAGGAGGCGTTTTGCCTGGTCCCGGATTCTGCGTGGGCGGCACCCCCGGGAGCTCCTGCTGGTGGGCAGCCTCCTCCTCTCTGTCCCCGCGCCGGGGTGTGACAGCCCCACGGTGGCTTGGGGCTTCCTGCAGGGGCGAGTCTTCACCCAACTTCAGACCCCACCCGCTGGATGTGCTGCCCCCGGGAGGGGAGTCTCCGACCCTCCCCTCGGCACCCACGCTCTGTCGTAACTGGTCACATCAGCCTCGGCCGGGGGCACCTGGAGAGCAGGGACCATCCTGTGGTCCCTTCCTTCCAGCCTCCTCCCCTGGAATGTTCGGGGCGCTCCCGCTCACCCCGAGGGGCTCAGGGACCGCGTGAGCCGTGGCGAGATGCACAAGTGGGGGGCAGGACGTGTCCCAGTTCCCGGTTCAGCGCCCCCGCACCCCCCTCCCCCCATGATGGCTGGCCCTGCGGTTTGGAAGGAGCTGTGTGCGGGATCCCCACTGAGCCCGTTCATTAGAGGCAGGAGGCGGAGGCAGGCTGTGGCTTTTCCCAACATGTCACCGCTACCGAGTGCCATCATCCTAGTCACTCTCTGCTGGAGCCGAGGGGCTATAATTAAAACGAAAGCCAAACGAGCATTCGCCCCAAAGCACACCCGGGAGGAGGAGGAGGACGGAGTTTCCCTCTGCAGAACCTGAACCCTCCCCGGGCAGGCGGCAGGCTCTGCACAGGGCGGGCTTCTCGAAGGCGTCCTCACGGGGAAACCGCGGCGCCCCGCCCCTGGGGGGCTCGCTGTCTCCCTGCAGCCCCCACCGCGGAAAGCGGAGGCCGGGGGAGACCACGCAGGCGGAGGAAGGACAAGGGTCCACCCTGCAGTCACCCCACTCGCCGACACCACCGACGGGACGCAGACCGTCCGGCCAGGGAGCCAGGCCTGAGGACACCTTGGCTACGGTGACCTCAGGTTTGGGGAAGGGATGGAGTTTAAAAAATAAAAAACGAGGCAAGCGCACCAGCCCCAGGTGCTGACCAGGAGGAGGCCCGGGGAGCGAGCCTGCGGGCAGAGGGGGCATTCGGAGGGCAGGAACCTGGTGACCTGGGCTGACCCCGGAACGTTCCGGAAGGTCATGCTCTGCTTTCTTGGCTCTCTGCCCAGAGGCTTCCCGAGGCGTTGAGCCTGCAGAGCCGGGCTCCATTCGTGCGAGTCCGAGTTTTGGTTTTGAATGACACGATTTCCTTTTGCTCACCTGCTGTCGAAAGATGGCGTTCTGTAAGTGGCTGCACGCTGGGCAGACCCGCACACCCAAACCGAGCTTGCTTTGGGGACCCCACAGTCACTGCAGGAAGCTCCTGGCGGTGGGGGAGATTACTCCCGACCAGCTTGCTGGTGGGTGGGAGGGAGCGCCAGGAATGCTGCCTCCCAGCATGGGGGGGCGCATGGGCATGGGGAGCAGGGCGTGTCCCAGGGAAGGGGTGCGGGGAGGTGCAGCAGGGGCGTGCCTGCCCGGGGCCCCCCGCAGCCCTGCTCGGGACCGGGGCTGACCCAGGAGAGTGGGTTTGGAGTCACGGCAGGTGCATCTCATGCCGTGTCCTGGACCTGAGAGTGAGGTCCCGCTGCGAGTCCCTCTGTCCGGTGCTGTTTCCTCTCGTTCGGAACGAGGTTCTCACGCACCCAGGGTGCCAGTGTTGGGGCCCGTGCCCCGCCCCCCGGAATGTCCCGCGTGAAACGGGGACACGGGACACGGTCATTGGCTGTGATTTGTAATTTATGTGAACTCAGACAGTCCTACGCCAAGCGAGAGCGCGGGAGACGGGTAACAGGCCCCAGAACATTCAAGAAGCTTCACTGACTGGAGGCCCAATACTAGAAACTCTGTTCACTCGCGCTCCGGTGTGTGCGCTGGATGAAAGATGGCGCCTTAGCTCGGAAAGCCAGGTGACCCCGAGGTCACTGCACTGCGCAGGCCCCAAGTCCGGGGACCCTGCCGGGGCCTCATCTCTCTGTCGTGGCCTCTCAGCAACGCCGGGAGCTCACGTTAGTGGTGCTTTGAGGAGGAGAAGTCCGAGGCTCAGAGAGGTGAGTTTGCCCTAAAGTAAGGAAAGGAAGAGGTGGAGGCGGGAGTCGAGCCCCCCGGGTCTCTCTGGCTCCCCATCTGCGGTCCTTCCCGCTGTGGCTGGGCTCAGCCCAGGTCCAGAGCCCAGCGGTTCCGTGGGGAAAACGGTTGAGAACCATGACCCACCGATTTCTGCGGGACAGTGCGTTCCTCCCAGGGAAACGCCCGCCCCGCGCTGGGCTGCCCCTCGTCTCAGACCTCAGGAGCCTGCTCTGCCCTCAGTGGGGGGGGGTTCACCCCAAGAGCAAATGCTCACGTAGGACGGAACTGCAGGACAGTGGGATCCAGCCAGGTCCCCGCCTCCTGGGCCAGGGGGGATCTGAGCCCCGTGCAGGCTTCTCCGGCCGCATCTCCCTGACAGCCAGACCCAGCCTCGGCCGCACGACAGTCGTCCCTGCCTTCTTGGTGCCTCTGCTCGTGGCCCTGGGCAGCTGGAACCCCAGTGCCCGCCTCTCTTCTTCCTCTTTGATTTCAGTGACCTGTTTACACAACTCCCTGGCTCCCTAAATTCAGCGCCCAGTTTGATTCCCGAGTCTGTGTATTTGCTGAATAAATATTGGATGAATGGCTGCCTTTGGTCTTCCCGTCCCCAAGAGTCTGGGCAAGACTCCTCTGCAGGCTCCATCAGGTGCGGCCGCACCAGCCCCGAGGGGAGAGCTGGACCTTCTCACGGGAGACCCTGGGCACCGGGTCACATCCCC
Source organism: Trachops cirrhosus (assembly GCA_028533065.1). Classification (NCBI taxonomy): domain Eukaryota; kingdom Metazoa; phylum Chordata; class Mammalia; order Chiroptera; family Phyllostomidae; genus Trachops; species Trachops cirrhosus. The sequence continues at coordinate 146,923,998 of CM052543.1, forward strand.
CTGTGGGGCCTCTGAGTGTGTGGGGACATCCCAGAAAGTTATCTTTGTCCTTTACGTCATGCCTGGCAGCTTGCACCTCCGCTAAGGACACGAGTGCGGAACTGGCCCTGGCTTCCATGAGCCGACCTTGGTCGCCATGGCGATGCTCGGCAGCTGCGCACCCCCAGAGGCCGCTGTGCACAGCTGCGATTCCCGGTCAAGGCTCCACTTTTCCTAGCCACTCTCCAAACCCACCACGTGGGGGTGGCCTGCAGACCAGCGAACACGGGGTCACCAAAGCTGGTGGCAGAAGCACTGCAGCCACCAGACTGGAATCTGAACCGCTGCCGTTCTGCCAACCCCCCTTAATTACCCTTTCAGCCGAGCTGGGTCTGAGGACGGGTCTGAGGTCGTTGCTTCCGTGGCCTGCGCCTCTGGGTGGCAGCCCCCCTGGGCAGAGGGCGCGCGTCGGCCTCGCCGGTTCCGGCTGCAGACCCCGCACCGAGTCTGGAGGTGATCCGCCCCACCCAGAGTGTCTTGGACGGGGAGAGCTTTTCATTTTGGCGAGGCCAGTGCCACCGGCTCGTTCTGCGCTGCCTCCTGACTGTGTGCGGCGGAGGCCTGTCCTCGACGGCAGCGGCCTCTTGGAGCTCGGGGGTGGGGGGCAGGTTCTGGCCCGATTCTGCTCACACCCCCAAGTGAGCCCACAGGAGTCGCCTGCCTTCCGAGACCCCCTCTCTCATGGGTAACATGAGCCACGTGACCAAGTGCATCCCGGGCCCCTGCTGGTTCCCAAACCCAGCGCCCGTGGCGGGCTTCCCGGCACTCATCCGTTCAGCTCACATCGAGCTGCTGGGTCTGCCGTGTACGGGCAGCGGCCGCTCGTGTCCACCAAGGAGACGAGGAGGGAGCAGCAGCCCGGACCACGGCCGGCGAGGCCCATGGCTCCCCGCACTGGGTGCACTCAGCGAGTCAGGGCCCAGGGGACTCTGGGAGCGTTCTGTGTCTTGGTGACAAACCGGACCCTCCATCCCGACTGCTGTCCCACCCACCCTCAGAGCAGCAGCCCGCCGTGGCCCCGCACAGGTGTCCCCGCTGTCCCCACCCCCTTTCTGCGGTGACACGTGGGGACTGCCCCTCCAGGGACCCTCTCTCACCACTCCTGCCTTTCGCTGAGCGTCTTTCTCTATCGTAGCCAACACTGTAGTGAAAATCTCAGGGTCAAACCTTTTACTGTCTCATGTCGGTTCCTTCTCTTCAGGTAAATTCTCACACGAGGAGCTCCCGGGTCGCTGAGCGACACAGTTAAAGGCTCTGGCCGTGGGGAGGCTTGTCACTCTGGCCCCCGCCCGCGTGGTCCTGTCCCTTCTGATGAGCCCCCCCCACCCTGAGGCCCTGCCCGCTCTCACCCAGGGCCCCTCTCTCACCGTGGCCTCCTCTGAGCGCCTGTCATGAGTGGTCCCCACCCCGGAGCTCCCTCTGCATCCCCAGGACGCCTCTGTCAGCCTGCTTGTCCCCTCTGCTCTGGCGGCTGCCACTCCGGTGTCTGTCCCTGCTCGTCCGCGTGTCCACAGTGGGTGGAAGAAAGTCCGCTGTGTCCTCAGTGCTGGTGACAACGCCGGGTGCACAGGAGGGGCTCGGGGACCCTTGTGAGGGGACCGAGGGCACTGGAATGACTCAGGAAAGGGCTGTGGGTTGAAGAGCCTTTCCCTAATGTGGGCTTCGACCCAGAACCACCGAGTGACCCCCGTGGGAGTGGCACCATCAGAGCGGGGCAGCCAGTGCAGGGGCGGGGCGGTGGGGGGCGGCCCGGGGGCTTCCCTGCCGCTGAGCCTTCAGCGACGTCCTTTCTCTCCGACTCCTGCTCCGTCCGTGCGCAAACGGGGACAAAAGGAACAGTGTGCGTGGCGCGGCCTGGAGCCAGCGGTGCTACCTGAACACGCGCGGTCGGGGATCGGGTTTGTGAGCAAGGACAAGCAGGCGGCTGGGCCACACCCGTGGGTGGAGCAGAGAGCGCGGAGGTGGACGTAGTCACTCAGTTGCGTCCGGTAAAAACAGAGTCCAGCGTCTCCTGGAAACGGGTGAGCTGGTGAGCTGGCTGCGGCGGGCCCAGGGTTTGCTGCGTGCGAGGCCCTCCTTCATTCCCACCCGAGCCGGGCTGGGGCGCCTCCTGCCGCGGAGACAGCGGCCGGGGGAGGGGGGTGCGGGGGGAGGGGCGCCTGTGCGGCCCTGGGCTGAGGGGGGCGCTCTCATAAAATCCCATTTCCCTTCCCTGCGATCCGGAACCAGGAAGCCATTCGACACGAGCGTTGCATCGATTACGATCAGACTGGGGGAAATTCTCCTGATGAGCAGCTCCCGCCAGCCTGTGCATCGAACTCTGATGGCAATCGGCAGCAGAGGGACCGATTTTCTCGCCTGGCGTCACTCGCCCAGGGTCAGGGCTCCGAGCCTTGGGGGGCTCCGCCCTCCCGCTGCCCCGCGCCGGCCCGGTGTACGCTTTGCGGCTTCAGACGCGGAAACCCGAGGGAAGTTGGTGGTTTGGCCGCGGGTGAGCAGCATCCACGCAGTTGAAAACGTGGGATTTCTACCCCGTTTGGACTGTGCTTGTCCTGCTGTTGGAAAAGACTCCTCAGAAGGTTTGTGAGTGAAGACACCGCTGTCAGGGCGGGGCGGGGACAGATGTCCCGGGAGGAGCTGGCACTAAGTTGCAGAGAAGGGACCTCAGAGTGGGCGCCAGAGACAGCGGGATGGAGGGGGGTCGGCCTTCCCAGTCCCGGCTCCCGGGCTGTGAGAGTGAAATAAGAACAAAAAAAAGGGCGGAGGCGGAAGAGGCGCAGGTGCCCAGGTGCGGAATGGGGCAGGGCGGGGCGGGGCCTGGGTGTCCGAGGACAGTCTGGTGACAACTTCCAGAGAAAAAGGCCTCACAGGCAGCCGGCCCAGGGGCCGCATGGATGCAGAGCGGCGCGTCCGAGAGTCCACGCAGCCTCGGACAGAGCTGTCCTGTCCAACGGTCCCTGACTTGGAAGTACTAGCAGCTTCTGGATACTCTCCCGGCCTCGAACTGGACCCGTCTGCGGCCACAGGGTCCACGGAACTGCGCAGGACACAGAGCGAGGTCTCTGGCTCAGTTCGGTCAGGTCGGTTGAAGCCGCAGGGAGGCGAACTTCAGGCACACGAGGGTCCTTGAAGACAGACGTCAGACACAGGACGTGCTCCCTGGAGGTGCGCAGGGCGGGGAAAGGACTGGGTGGGGAGCGCAGGTAATGAGCTGGGAGAAGGCAACAATGAAACCCAATCCAAGGCAGGTGTGCCGGCGCAGGCCGCGGTGACCGCCGTGCACGCGAGCCACCAGGATCCCGTGACCTGGACCGGCGAGCGGCTCACAGAGGAGGATCAGTCACGGGGCCGAGCGCTGAGTGTGGACTTGTGACCGAGAGGCGTCCTGCTCCCGTGACCGCTGGCCGGTAGCGGGGTGGGGGCGGAGCCCGCATCTGATGGACAGGCACCGCTCTCCCCTGCAGCTGGCGCAATCGATGACGACGGCAACGCCAAGGAGAGGACTCAGGGGCCCAGAGACGTCTGTGAGGCGCTGGGCCGCAGCTCAGAGGAAGCACAGTCTGTCCCGGCTGAGGCTTGGGGCGGGGGGCGTGCGGTGTGGACACAGGGCGCCAGCTGGGGAGCGAGCGGAGGCCGGGCGCGGGTTTGCTGCTCCGACGGCGGCCGTGTGGTGGCGGGAGCCCGGTGGTGGCCTGTGATCTGGCCACGTTTTAGGGGGCTGGCTTCGGCACACAGGAGCGTCAGTCCCTGAGTGGAGGGCAGGGGAGGGGGAGGGAGGGGCAGAGGCAGGAGGGGTGACGTGTTCCCTGGGACGGAGTGATGTGTTCGGGACAGGGAGAGTGTTTGGGGCGAACGGAAGAGGCAGCAGGAGGATATTGGGGCTGGACACGTGCGGGGTTGGGGGACGGGGAAGCGGCATTTTGTCTGACTCTCTGTCCCCTCACCATCGGGAGCTCTTTTCCGTGACCCGACGCTGAAGGTCAGGGGTGAGATTCTCACCCCCAGGGCGTGCTCCGTGGGAGAAATGTGGTGGGTGCCAGGCTCCCTGGCCAGGGCTGAGATGGGCCTGAGAGCTTCCCCACCTCAGGGTTTTTCCAGAACAGTTTACAGTCAGGATCTCCGACGAAGCCCCCCCGGGAGCCCGTGCCCCGCAGTTAGCTGTCCCGCCGCCTGAGGGAGCCACAGACGTGCCGAGTCGCTGAAACAGTCACTTGCGCAGAACCCCAACTCGGCTTGCGCCGAGGGAATACCCTGCACCCCAACGGTAAAAGTCAGTACGGGTGGCGGGTGCTGTTTCTATGACAACGCCCGGTGTGTGCCACGCCTGCAAAGGTGCTGTGGTTTGGGGACCCTGAAGTGACTCGGAGCAGCTGACGTGGCCGCACACGGAACGGCGGGTCCGCCGTGGCTGCAGGGCTGAACGCCGCGGCCTCGGGGCCACACGGCACCAGCCCGTCCTGTCAGGGACAAGCGGGACGGAGTGGCAGGTGGAACCGTGGCCTTGTGGGAGACTCAGGGGCCAGGCCACCCTGGTGGCCGGTGACCTCAGTAGTGACCTCATTTTGTCCTCACCCAGATCTTGTGCATGACGGGGAGGAGCAGTGGTTTCGACCCCGAACGCGGGGTCACGCTGTGTGGAGGTGGAGGGATGGAGCGGGGCGTGGTTCACAGAGGAGCCGGGATGGAACCGGCCTGGCCTGGCTGATCCAGCACCGCTGAGGCCACTTTGGCGAAGGACACCCTCTCCCGTGGCCGCAGGTGCTGGAAGCCGCCAGCCCAGGAGGCAGGGAGCCCGGCAGGGAGGAGCCGCTGATGCCCGACGTCACTCCGTCCCCAGCCCGTGCGCCGCACCGGAATCCGACGGGTCCTTCGCCCTGTGCGGGTCCCGGAGCCTGTGCTGAGCTGCGGGGAGTCGGATGGGTCCGACTGGGAGGCGAGGAGGCCGAGGTCCAGCCAGCGAGGGCGCTGCCCCCAGACGGAGCCGGGGACCCGTGAGGGTTCTAGGACGGCACAGACCTCTGGCCTGGGCGACCCCTCTGGGGCGGCGACGTGGCCATGCAGCCCGGGACTGGGGGGCCAGAGCCCGGAGACGCACCCTAACTCGGGGTCACTCAGGTGTGGCCCGCGGCTCTTTATGTCCACTCAGCTGTGGGGTCTGGGGGCCTTGGGGGTCGGGGCCCCGTGATTAAAGGATTAACGGGGACCCAGGGGCCTGAGGGGTCTCCCGAGCCACCTCCCGGCTCGTGCTCGGAGGGGAGAGTCCTCCCCAGGCGGGTCCCAGCCCCCACCCCCGCCGTCCTGCCCCGGACGAGGTGCTGGGGAAGGGCTTCTGCCAGGGGGCTGCCCCAGAGCGTAAGGTCAGAGGGTGAGCTCCTCCAGGGTGGGCTTCGGGGTGCGGGGCAGGAGCAGCCGGGGGCTCCATGAACCCATGACAAGTCCCCCCACCGTGGACGAGCTTCTCTCTCTGCTGACTGGAGGTTTTCACGAGAGAAACCTTCTGTGAAAGACGCCGTGTGTACGTGCGGGGCGGAAAGGTGGGATCTCAGGCCCTCTGCCCCCCAGAAGCATCCAAATCCATCAGCTCCACGGGAGCTGGACGTGCCCTTGAGAGAGTGAGCGACCTTGAGAGTGAGCGGCCTTGAGAAGCCGGCAGCCCGGGGCGGGGCTGCACCGCAGCCGCCGGGGAGCACCCACCGTGCTGGCCCACTCACTGCCCTCGCCCTGCGTGCAGAGGGCCTGCGGGCTCAGGAGGTGAACGCCAGCCTCCCGGGCGACCTTTTTGCCACCCTCCTGTCGCTACAAAGCCACAGATTTATTTGTGCGCAGTGAAGGGTAATAAAGTTAATTTGGTTTGGGGACTCCGCCCAGGAATGCCGGGCACAATGCCGGGCACCCAGGCTTGGTGTTTTCCTAGGGACCCCGGGGCTGCCAGAGGTCCCAGGTGCCCTGGGTGGCCTCGGGGAAACTGTGGACATGTCCCCCCGCACCCACCCAAGGTCGCCCAGTTGCCCCATTAACTCTGGAGCCCTGGGTCGGGGCCCCGGAACGTGCCCCCTGGGGCAGATCTGCTCAGAGGGACGTACCACGCCGGGCGGGCTTCCCGGAAATCCTGTCTCCCATGCGCCTCTGCGTGGTTTCATTAGGCTGCAGTGTTAGAGAGGCCTGTACACAGATGCATAACTTACACAGATGTATGCAAATGGCGTGCCCGCCGCGCGGGGAAGGCCCAGAATGCAACCCCGTGGAGATCCCCTGCACCCCGCCCGCCCGCGGACGGGCTGTTATTATCACAGAGAGGAACGGCGCACGCAGGGACGTGCTTATTTTAAAGGCAGGGAGGGGGGCCGACAGCCAAACCCGCCAGGTCGGGGGGAGCGGGGTCTCCACGGGGCGGGAGCTTCGGCTTCAATGCGCCCCGAGCTGGTTTGCAGCCGTCCTGGTGCCTGGAATACTAATCAGCTCTCAACTTTTGAACTCCTTTTGGCAGGAAAAAAATAGCACAGAAAGAAACCGATTCCACACCCGGGGAGGGTGGCCTTTCCTGTCTTCTGGGGGAGGGAGGGGGCAGCAGAGACTCCGGGGCGCCCGTCTCGGGGGCGGCCACATCACCCCGTGTGCCTGTGGGACGGTGCACCCCACAGACGGCCGGGGCTCCGTGGGTCCCCGCTCTGCAGAAGGCTGCACGTTTTTAGGGGATTTTTTCAGGTCTTTAATAACCGTGAGCAGAGGGCTCAGGCTGTGTGTTTATTCAGGACCCGCGTTTGGGGAAAGTCCCCTCCTTGCAGGACAGGGGAACCTTTCTGCTCCTGCACCTCCCCCAGACCTCCCCCACAGCTAGGTGGTGGCAGGGGAGGAGGTGACGACAGGGGTGTGAGATCCGGCCTCGTGTGGCAGGAGTGTGCACTCGGAGAGCGGGGCACCCTGCGCCTGCTCATTGGGGCGGAGCCAGGGAACGCAGACCACCCAGCCCCCCACCAGGGCCTCAGGTCGCAGCCAGACGGGTCGGCCCCGAATCCGGGCCTCAAACCCCAACCTCTGTCCTCGCCCACAAACGTTCGCCGAGCACCTGGGCAGTGGGCACGTCGCTGGGCCCACCCATCTCAGGGCCCACCCGGGCCATCTTCTCAGGAGATGCTCAGACGTCACCTGCGCAAGGACAGCCGAGGAGCCCAGGTTGCGCGTGACCTGCCGTGTGCATGAGAGCCGGTGACTGAGGGCCGTCGCTGAGGAGGGCAGGGTGCAGGCCGGGCCTGGCCCGTGGAGGGGCAGGGAAAGCTCTGGAGGGCTTCGCCTTCTCAGGGCGGCAGAATCAGCTTCACGGTGGTTGGACACGGGTCCCCTCCCCCAAACACCCGCACTCTCTGCCCCGGCTCGGTCCCCGTGGCCCCACACGGAGCGTGACCTGGAGCTGGAGGCTCTGCGCCCGGCTGAGCCTCACCTGCTGCCCAGATGCTGTGGCCACACGAGAAGTGACTCCAGGTGCCTTGGAGAGGCGCCCCGAGGACGCCAGCGTCAGAGGCTGAGACCCTGAACAGGAACTGGTGATGAAGAATGGCTCAGCTTCCCAGGGGAATCACATCCAACCCCATTCAGGCGGACACCTTCCACCCTGACATCCCAGGGAGCCGGCCACGGGGGCGGGAGCCGCCTGGCAGCCCAGGCTCGCTGGGCCTCACACTGGCGGGAGGGGACTCGGGGCCGCCGGATGGCTGGGAGGCACACACGCGTGCCAGGCACCGGGCTCCGGCCACCAGGGGCAGCGAGTGGCTTGTCTGGCGGCAGATGCGGGGGCACGTCACTGGCTGCGTGCTTCCCAACCATTACATGTTCATGTAAACCGGGTCCCAGCAGGAACCCAGGGCTGGCTGGGCCGAGTGTGGGCCAGGCGTTGTCCTGAGGGGCAGCGCAGAGGCCTGTGGACCACCCAGGCTGTGCAGCCAGGTCCCGCGTGGCAGGTGCCTGAAGGGACACCCGACAGGACGTGCGGGTGATGCTAAGGGCTCTGAGCCCCCCACCTCTGGTTTGGCCCCCACCCCCTGCAGCCCCTGGAAGTGGGAGGGGGCTACTGCTGGTGGGTGAGCCGGAGGCGGGGAACACCCTGCCCGGCCCCCACAGCTTGGACGGGTGGACCCAGAGCTGGATGGCTGCCTATCCTTGAGCCGCGCGGAGATGCTCGATCCCACTGAGATGGTCCCATCGACATGCTCGGCGTCACTTCCCAGAAACAGAGGGCCTCACAGGTGTGCACCCACACCCGCTAATGAAAGGTCACTCTGTGTGGGGACACTGGTGACATTTTGGAATCTCTGTGGGGCGTTGGGGTTTGTGCAGTGAGAGACTAGAAGCCAGTCCGGCCCCATCTCCCACCGTGGCTGTGGGGCCACGGTGCTGCCTGGGACACGCATTTGTGCAGCCGTGACAGATGCGTCATCTCTACCCAGACCCTCACCTTGGAGGCCGGAGGCCTGCGGCCTGCGGGGGTGCAGAGGGTGTGGGCGGAACCAGGGAAGGAACCCGAGGCCATGCCACGGCTCCGTGGCCTCTGCCAGCCAGTGGGGTCTGCGGGGCCAGAGATTCTGATGTGGGGTGGAGGTGCGGGCGCCACTTTGGGAACAGGAGCGGTCCAGGGCATAGGTGGGGGAGCGGATCCCCCAGGCAGGCACGCTGGCGTCAACCCTGGGCGCAGGGAGCAGGGCCCCTGGAAAGAGACGGCCGGGAGATCCCGAAGCAGCAGCGGCCCCTCCGTCCTCTGCCGTTTCCCGGCCTCGGTCTTCTTGAACCCTGTGCAGGCCACCCGTCGAGTTCCGGCTTAAAGGGGGTGAGGTAGGCGGCCCCTTGTGGAAGTTTCTCACAGTCGCTTCACAAACCGATGACAATAACAAGTGGAATTTTTTCCCACTTATTAAAGGTCTAGTGTTTTATTGATTTTCACGTGGTGGAAATTGAATGTGCCGATAGGTAGTTACAGCAATATTAGCAATAGCGTGAACGGTAAGTTGGAAATAATTGGAAATCGGCTTTTTCACGTGTGAGTGGAGAGGCCGAGGATGACCGTGGCTGGTCCTCGAGCAGCGGGAAGCCTGGGGTCCCCCCACTCGGGCCGTCTGCTCCACTGCTGCTGGGGTCCAGCAAAGGCACATCGAGGTCCTCGGGAAACCATATCCAGTTCGAGGGGCCCGGCGGCCACGCCGGCCGGCCTCCTTACGGCTGGTCTTCACCCTCTCACCGGTCACAGATGGCGGCTGCTGCCTCGCTACATTCTCAGCAACTCTGGAGTGCCTGACAAAATGGTATTGAGTCCACCCTGGGGCTGCGGTGCTGGACAGAGTCACACAATCGCACACTTCAGAGAGCGCCGAGAGCAGCCTCGCGGGTCCTCGGGCGTCACACCCACGGGAACCGGGTGTCTGACTCCTGTCGGTCCTTCCTCACCGGGGCCCCATGTGCTGCCGAGGCCCCGATGCCTCACGGAGCAGCCAGTGGGAGCTCACACGCACACCCACCCACGCACCAGGGTCAGGCAGAGGTGACTCTGACACCGACCCACCGGGCCAGGTCACACCAGAGCTGCTGCCCCTGTCCTAGCAGCTCTGTGGTGAGGCCACCAACTTGGACAGTGTCCCAGGCGTGGACCAGGCCTCCCCTGAAGAGGCCTCCACGGGCAGGCGTCCGTGGGGAGCCAGGACTCGGCTGGACACGCCCGGGAGCCTTTGGAGCAGGTTCGGGGAGCAGGCTGCACAGGCGTGGGTTCCCAGGGCCCACGGAGCCAGCCAGAGCCCCAGAGAGAAGCAGAAGTCCCGGTGGACGAGGACCTGGCTTCCTTGCTCTGTGCCAGGAGTCAGGCTGGCCACCAGCACGGGACGCCCCCACGTCCAGGACCATGTCTGCCGCCTGGCGAGGCGTCTGTGTTCTAGCCGGGGACTTGGATTACAGGGGGGCCAGCAGGGGGCAGCTGAACTCGCCACCTGGGACGGGGGCCACGTGCGTTTTCCTGCTCAGTGTCTGAAATGAGTCGCCAGGTCAGGAAGCCCCAGATCCTGGTCGTTCGGGGAGGGGGGGCCAGGGGCGTGGCCTCCGGGCAGCGAGGGCAGAAAAGAGAGTGCTTTGAAGCCCTGGCCTTCCTGTGCTGTCCAGGCTCCTTCTCTGGGTGTAAATGGCCACATTGGTTCCAGCCACTCATCTGCCAGAGGCCGGAGCTCAGGGACGCCCACGCGGCCTGTGAGTGGCCCCTGCTGGGGACCTGTCCCCGCTGAAGCAGCGGTGAGGATGAGGTCAGTGCCTCCCAGGCAGGATCTGACTCTGGCTCGGAAGGAACCGGAATGAGCTGGAATGAGCTGGAATGCCTCCAGCGCCTTTCCGGGTGGTGAGGCCACCGCTCCTCGGGAGCACCGCCTCGTCCAGCTCTGATGGGGTCCCTGCCGCACCATCTGCCTGCGCCCGGCTGGCGCCTGTCAGCCTTCCCAGCTGCAGCTGTGAGCCGGGAGAGCTGGGGCTTGGTGCGGCGGAGAAGGGGATGTGAAACCCTCCCTCTGGCCCCCCAGGACCGGTTTATCTGCCAGCCCAACCTCCGCGTGGCGCGCAGGACGAGCTGGCGGCCTGCCCACGCCTGTCAGCGTCCCTGACCAGCTGACAGCGCAGCAGCACTGAGCCAGGGCGGGCTTCCAGAGCAGAGCGGGGGGTGGGGGCGGGGACCGGAAGCTTCTCCCGGGCTTCTGAGGAGCCACAGCGAAGGCGTCCCCATCCCTGAGGGAGACATAAAGCCAGAGTGTGCGTGCACGCATGTTCGTGCAAGCCGGTGTGCGCAAGCACACACGTGTCTGTGTGCTCACATGTGCCTGATATGTGAGCACACTCGCACATACATTCACAAAGAGCGTGTGTGTCTGCCTGCATGTGTTCACATGTGTACCTGCAGGTACGGGTGTGGGTGCACCCACACATGCATGTTTTTGCACACACGTGTGTGTGCCTACACTCCTGGTGTGGCACAGCGAGAGCACGAGGAGTCCTTGCAGGTGTTTTGGGGGGCCCGTCCCTGCCTCGGGCCTGACATGTACCTCTGCTCCCGTGCTACCCCACGCCCCATCCCCCACCCCAGGAGCGCTGCGCCCCAGGCCCGGGCTCTGTGTCACCTCAGTCTGTGCGCAGCTGGAGCCCCAGGGCTGCCGGCGTCAGTCCGGAGGGGCGCCCTGCTGCCGGGTCCCCGGCCATCGTCAGGGCCTGAGGCAAAGACTCAGCGGTTTGTTCAGTAGGGGCCCCTGAGCACGACGTCCTGCGAGTTCGCAGCTGGACTGTGGGGGCTGCTGGGGGGCAGGAAACGCAGCCATGGGGCTGGTGGGAAGAGGAAGAAGGAGCAGGCTGGGAGGGAGCCTCAGCAGCCGCCCCGTGCCCAGCCGTCCACACTTTATCCGAGTGACCTTCTGTCCACTCTGTCCTTGTGTGCAAGCCTGTCCTCTCGGCCCCCAGCCGCCACTGCCATCTAGCTCGCCCCTCCCTTCCCGGTCTTGCTCTCTCTGCCCCTGGGTCCCCTGCTTGGCCCCTTTGTGCCCTGGGACAGTCCCAAGGGCCTCGGCTTCCCCGACCGCTGCAGCCACACTCACACCGAAGCCCCGCATCCCTGTCCGCCCCTGACTTTTCTCAGAGCTCCAGAGCTGCATTTCCCGCTGCCCCTGGACCTCTCGGCTTAGAAGACTCACAGGGCCTTGAAAGCGGCTGACCGGGCTCGTCTTGGCTTCACCCCAAACTGACGCCTGCCTGGGAACCACCTGGGAAGGGCCCCTGCCTCCCCCCGCTGAGCTGGTCCCGGAAGTACACTGTGACCACAGCTGGCCCCATGTCACGCCCCTCGCCCCACAGTGCCTACCCTCCCCCCCAAATTCTCTGGGTCTCCTCATTCCCAGACCCCTGACTGGGTCCCTCTGCCTCCAGGGTGTGCCCGCCCCTCCGACACACTTGCACACAGGCGTGTGCACACACTGCAGTCAGTGCTGCCCCCTGACTGCGCCCAGCTTCCTTCCTCCTGTGCAGCCAGCAGGCGGGGGCCAGTGGCTCCTCACTGCTCTGCGTGGCGTCCTCTCTCGGCTTCTCGTGACCTTCCGGCCTCCCTACCCGCCCTGACCCCTCCCGACTCCCCGCACACCCCCACTGGAGGGCCGTAGAGCAGGCTCCCACAGTGCAGGCCAGGGCTGTGACCTCCTGTCCCTTCCCTCCGTCTCCCTCCATCCTGCAGCCCAGGCCAGGCGTGCTGGCTGCTTCCCTGCACGGGGACTGGCCGTTGTCTCAGGTGCCATCCCCTCACTCACCCTCCTGGTTCTGAGCTTCCCAGGGACAGCCCACAGGGTTTGCCTTTGACACTCCAATCGGGAGAGCCCAGTGTTTTGGAAATGGGGCAGTGACCACGCCCTCCCTGCCCCTGCCCTGTGATTGGAGGAGATGACCACGCCCTCCCTGTCCCTGCCCTGTGATTGGAGGAAATGCCACGCCTTTCCTGCCTTGTGATTGGAGATGACCACGCCCTCCCTGTCCCTGCCCTGTGATTGGAGGAAATGCCATGCCTTCCTTGCCTTGTGATTGGAGGCCATGGCCATGCCCTTACTGAGTCCCCGATATACAACTCAGGGCTCTGGTGACAGGCACTTGCCCCCCCAGAGCTGGTCTCTTGGTGGGTGGCTGGCTGTGGCTGCTGGAGTCTCTCCCTGCCAGACCTGAGGTCTGTCCCTCTGCCCGTGGCCTGACGTGTGCAAGCTCCCCCCTTACTGGACAGCCCTTCGGCGTCTCCCCTGTTGACATCCCACCTCGCAGAGATGGCAGCTGGAGTCCAGCCTGGCCCCTCCTGGGACTCAGTGTTCCCCTCGACCGCCACGGGCGAGGTGCCTGACCTCCGTCCCGACTCGGCCCGGGTTTGTGTGCTCACACCTAGAAGTTCAGGCCAGCCCCTGGACACCCCGTCCAGGTGCGGCTCAGGTGGGGCCTGGGAGTCCATTGTGGTGGCAGGGAGCTGGGCCATCCCCAGCGTCCCCCTTGGCTCTCTGGCCTTGAGGGACATCTCTGGCCATGATGCAGAGACCTCTCCATCCTTGTCTGTGGCGTTGCCCTTCTCCCCTGCCTTCCTCCCTCCTGCCCTCCCCCAAGGCAGGGACATTGGGCCTGAGGGCTAGGGGACGATGGTGGGCCAGCTAACCTGAGAGCGAGAGCGGAGCATACCCAGGTGTGCTGCTGGGGGTGGGGTTGGGGTGGGGGAGGGGTGCCCAGAGCCCCGCCCGGACAGGTCAGCCTGCCGTGACCCCTCTAGGGCCTTGGGTCCACGTCTAGGCAGCATCACCACTGCACAGCCCCCAGTCCCCTCCTTTCCCGAGCCAAGAAACCGTTCCCTCTGCCACCACAGGCAGCGCTGTCCGGTCTGGTTTCAGGGAGACGCCTGAGCACCATCGTGGGGTGACTGATCCACCCGGAACGCCGTTGCCTGGTGGCTGATCTGCACTGGCCCCTGGGCATCCTCTCCTCGCAGGGGGCTCCTGCCACAGATGGGCGCCAGGGTGCCAGGGAAATTAGGTGCGCGTCAGAACTGTGTCTGAACATAGCAGATAATTTTAGAGCTTTGAACGGATGCGTTAAAAATGACCTTTGTGATTCTGGCCGGCAATGGTGGCTTCCTCCCAACAACGGTGATTCTAGGGAACGGGCTGATACTGGCGCCCTGGGGTGAAGTCACGCGGTTGGGGAGTGGACAGCGGAGGAGGGGGACGGAGGGGGGCTGTCCCACGTGGCTGCCCCACCCCGGGGCAGAACCGCAGCTCCGTGGACTGTGTGACAGGCTCTGCGCGGGGGCCAGCGCGCGTCCATCCCGCGTCCAGCCTGCCGGCCGCACGCTGCGGAGACCAGCTGCCCCTGGCTGTGTGCTCAGACGCGGGCACGGGAGTCTGCCGCGTGCTCCCAGATCTAAAACAGGGACCTGGCCGCTGCTCTGTCTGGGGAAGAGCCTGCATTTTCAGATGACAGGGACGTGTGTTTAAAAAAAACCAGTACACGCAGGCCAAGGATTTTTCCGGGGCTTGCGGCTGACGTATGGTCCGTGCTTTTAGTGTGGCTTTTGGGAAGGGGGAGAAGGGGAACGCCGGGAGGTGGGCCTAGCAAACAGAGCCCGCGTCCGGCAGCTTCGCCGAGGGCTGCCGCCAGCTGGGGTCCCACGCCGGCCTTCCTGCCTCAGGAGAGCCGTGCCGCCACACAGGAGCTGCTGTGCCCGCCCGACCTGCGCCGGGGGACAGAGAGACAGCCAGGGACAGCCTCAGTCCTGCCCGGAACCCTCACTTGGACCCAGGGCTCGGGAGACTCTGTGTGTGTGTGTGTGTGTGTGTGTGTGTGTGTGTGTGTGTGTGTGTGTGTGTGTCCGGGTGGGGGCTGGAGGTCTGGGGGGGCGCTTGGGGACGCTGCCCCCGTGTGAGCACCTTGGCTGTTGGGGCCCACGGGCAAGCCTTGGGGGGCAGAGCTGCTGAGCCCGGTTTTCTGTGCTCGTGGTTCCACGGCAACCAGGGACAAGGGACAGGATGTGGCAGTCTCTGCGGGAAGCGTGGGCGCTGCTGTCTCGGGAAACACTCCAGAGCGGCCCCCCAGTTCCAGCCCAGGCTGACATGGAGGCTGGGCCCCCCAGCCTCTGAGGGTGGCGCAGTCGCCCCGAGCCTCGGAGAGGACCGGAGGCAGAGAGCCTCGCCCACACGCACCTGCTCGCGAGCCGATGTGGGGCTGGCAGGGGGTTCCTGACGGCGGGCACCCGGCCCTCGGGGTCCCTGGGCTGCACCGAGCCCGGGTTTCTGTGCCGGTTGCCGCCACGAGGAGCCTCAGTGAACTAAGGGTGGAGCCAAGTCTCAGCTGGACCCTGAGAAAGCGAGAGGGGCCCACACACGCTTAGGGGACCCCGGCCTTCCGAGGACGTCCACCATCCTGTGCTGAGGAAACGCCCCGACAGTCGGTCGGAGGGCACCTGTGGGGCGCGGTCGCCAGGAGGAGGGGTGGACGTGGGGGAAGGAGTGAGGACAGTCTAGGCTGCAGAGCCTCCCGGTGGCAGGTCCAGTCCGCCTGCTGAACTGTCTCCTCCCGACTGCTGGCCCCGCGGGGGCCTGGCTGTCCCCGGGGGCAGCGGTGACCGGGCAGCCCACACGCCGCAGACGCCGACGCATCCTCCCTGGACGCCCGTCCTTGCTGTTTGCACCCTGTGTCCTCCTCTGCTCAGGGGGCTCCACGGGAGAGCGAGTCTCCCTGGGCCCCTCGGGAGCTGGGGACACCTGAGCTCCCTGGGAGCCATCCCTGCCTGAGTCACCAGGGACAGGGGACGGTCACCGCTGCTCACCCCTCACACCTGGGTGCTGGTGGCCAACCCCAAGGTCTGAGTGCTTTTCGGGGACCTACTCATCCCTCAGGCTAACGTACCGAGAAGGTTGTCACCAGAGGTCTGGCAAGTGTCCCCGGGCAGGACGTGGCCTCGGAGAGGAAAAGGACACCTTCTTGAGGGACAGAGAAGCCCAGGCTGGGAGACGTCACAGCACAGGAGAAGCCGGGATCTGAGGTTGTGGAGGCCTGGGCCCCGTGGCGGAAGGCCCGCGTGCTGCCTCTGTCCCGGTCAGCCAGGCGGCACCCTGCGGCTTCTGACTGTCCCTCTGCCCCACCCCGGCTTTGTCCTCACAGATGGGAGCGGCTTGGCAGCACCTCCCGTGCAGGACAGCTTTACTCTGAGAAAGTCCTGTCTCATAGGCAGCCAAGTGGGCTTGCCAGTGCGGCACCCGGGTGAGCCGCCCGGGGGGGCTGTGCCGACACAGCTGTGGCCCCCACCCTGCCCACCGGGCTCCCCAGGGCGGAGGCTCCTCCTGGGGGCCCTGGGCTTGCGTCTGGGCACAGCCGGTGAGGCGGCAGAGAAACCGGGCCAGCCCAGAGCGCGGAAACGCGTGCACCAAGTGCCGAGCGCACTCGGCCCGGGGCCATGCCCTGTGCCCCTTATTTTAAAGGACGTTTCGCCCCAGCTCACATCTGTGGGTGTCCCTGCCTCGTGAAGCGCGCCTTGGCCTGCAGCGATCGGAGCCCAGAGCCTGGGCCGGGCTTCCGGGCGCAGTGGGTCTGGCCATCTGCCCGACGTCAGCGTTGGTGGGGGGAGGACAAGGGGCGTCTCCTTTCTGATTTCTGGGTGGACTGTTTTCTGTTGGGTGTGTCCCTAGGTGTGGGACTGCTGGGTCGCCTGGCCACCCTGCCTTTAGCCCTGCGGGGACAGCCGGCCTTCCTCGGCGGCTGTGCCATTTCCCACGCCCGGCCCCGTGGGGGCCCGGGGCCCCACAGCCCCACACCCTCCCAAGGGGGCCGCCCCTCGAGTCCCGATGGAGCCCGCCCAGCGTGGTGAAGGTGCGTCTCTCCGGGGTTTGATTTGCGTTCCCCAGTGGTGGCTGCTGCTGACGTTTGTGTGTGTTCTTTGGAAAAACGTCCATTCACACCCTTTGTCCACTTTAATTGGGGTTCTCGGTCGCTCTGTGGACGACATTCTGATCGTGTTGAGGCGCATGCTTCTGCCCTGGTGCCCGCTCTGGGCTGTGACTCGGGGGGAAGTGCTTGTCTGCAGCTCGGTGCCTCCTCTGGTCCCTGCCGTCCCAGCGCGACCAGGACGGTCCCTTTCCAACACTTCCGCCCCTCCCCTTCTTCGTGCCCCCACATCTTCCTCTGCCTGTCTCCCTGGGTGTTTGCTTTCACCTCTGCACAGACGGTGTTGCTGTGATGGGGACCGTCTGCTCAGAGTGGTGGCTCCCGGCCCCCTGCCCGTCTCAGAGCAGGAGACATGTGGACCGTGAGCCTCGTGAAGTGACCTGAGTCGTCTCCTCATCTGCAGCGCGATCTCACGGTTTCTCGTTGACAACGGTGTCACTGGGAAACTGCATAGGAAAGTAACGACGGAGGTGACTCTCGCCTTTCCTGCCGGTGGTGACAAAGTTGGAGGATGTGGCACTAGGCCAGCTAGCCAGCGGGGCTTCCTTCCACTGGGGACCAAGGTCGGCCGACTTCTCTCCTGTCACTGTGGCCCGGCCGCACCGAGGGGGCAGACCCGGGGCAGCTGCCCAGCGGCGTCCTACCCCCTGCCCCCTGCAGTGCCTCAGCAGCCAGGGCACCTCGGGGGGAGGCGCGGCTCGGTGGTCTCCGGCGTCCCTGTGGCCTGCCCACCCTGATACTGATGAAAACTGCTCCCCTCGGAGCCTGTTCAAAACAGCCCGCCCAGCCCGCCTCTGACCGAGGGGCGGCCCAGGGGGAGCGCGTCCCTCGTTGGTGTGTGCCCAAAGGTTAGGTGCTCGATAACGTGGCTGAGGCCTCTCACCCTCCGATCCATCAAAGACCGTCACAAGCAGCTTATTTTATTAGAATAAATGTTGTTGGTCCCATGTAACCTCTGGAGGGCATCGTGTGCCTCAGGGGGACACAAGGAGACCGGGCCGTGGGTCCCTTTGGGCCCCAGACCGTCGGGGTGCTGGCTGTCCCGCATGTCAGAGGTCGGGGGCACAGAGGTGGCGTGTGCCGGTCCCCACGCGCCCAGCTCCTCACAGAGCGCCCGGCCTCGGGGGGTGCCAGAGAGTGTTCCTCAAACGGGGGCCGGAGTGGTGTGGGTGGTGCCAGGGCCCGGGGGTGGGCTGGGTGCACCCGTTTCTCAGTCACGACGTGACCGCTCGGCAGGCCCGGGGGACCAGGGTCCGCGCCCACCCGTCACGCTCTTTTCCACCATATGGACCCGCCGGCCCATAACCGTGGCCTGGCCTTGCTCGTCTGAAACCACTTCCCCTGGATTTCAGACGAGGCTGCCGGGCCTCAGAGTCCGGGAGCTCGGAGACGATCCAGTCCCTCTCACGCTCAGGCTGCCTGGCCCTCGGCGGGGAGGGGGCTCCCTCCCTTCAGTTCCGTTCACCCTGACAACTGAGCACGTGGCCATCCTGGTCACTGGGTGACAAGTCGGCCCACAGCCCCTCCTGGTCTCTGTGGCCCAGCGGTCCTCTGTCGGGGTCTGGGGGTCACAGTGGGGGTCCCCAGGATGCAGGCATCTTGGGCGGGGCAGAGGGAGGACCGTCCTCCAGGGTCCCAAGTCCCTGCCTGTCAGCCTCTGCAGCTGCTCAAAGGCCAGAGCGGCCTCCTGGGGGCCTGGCTCTGAGAGTCTCCGGAGCTCCTGAGAAAGGCCAGACCTCAGAAGGGACTCCGACCCCTGTCCGCTCCACTGACCAGAAGAGTCTCCGGGTCCCACCCGTGGTGCGTGGGCACTAGGGGGCGCTAGAGTCAGTGAGGGGACTGCCAGCCACACACCTGCTGGGCACCGGGGGTTCCAAAGAGCAAAATTTGGTTCCTGCCTTCAGGACGTTAAAATTTCATAAAGAAGCAGGGATATAAATAGTACTATACCCCCGTATAGTATGAGCAAAACAATACAAATATTTTCAAAGGTATAATGGTAGCTCAGGGAAAGAAGGATTCAACGGTGCTGAGAGAAGGCAAGGGGGACTTCCTGGAGGAGGTGGGCCATGAAGAGAGGGTGCTGTGAGCAAGCCATGTTCGGCACTGGCTCAGCCGGCGGCCCCAGCACTGGGGGGGGCGCTGTTCCCTCTGGGGGTCGCCTAGGTTTCTCTGCAGCAGCAGCGACGTGGAGAGTCCGGACGGAGCGGCGCAGCTCACGGCAGCGGCAGTGCCCAGGTGGAGGGGTGCAGGCGCGGTGTCTCGGCACCGGGTCCCAGGCAGCCCGCAGCACGCTCTTGCCGAGATAGCCTTGCCAACGTCGGATTTTGAGAATGTGAATTTCGAGAAATTATGTTAATCACGTCCCTGAGAGCACTCGGGCAAAAGTGCCGCTTATTGAAAATACTGACGTGCAGAGAACCCCCTGTGAGTGCGACCGTCCCTGGGGCTCCCTGGTGTCGCCCCGGGAATCGGGAGCGTCCCCGCCCGACGCTGGGACCGGCTCACAGACGAGGGCGGCGGCAGCTCGGCGGGTGTGAAGGCCGCCCGCCTGTGCACTAGGGTCTCCTCTGCAGCCGGAGAGCGCCTGTCCCGCCTGCGCGTGGGCTGAGGGGCGACCGCCGTCTCCCCGCTGCGGCCGAGCAGCCCCGACGGGGGGCGCTGGCTCCGACCAGGCTTCCCAGACCCTCTTGCTGGCACTTCGCCCGCGAGCTTCCCCAGCCTCCCCGCGCTGAGGCGTGACGCTGTCATGTAAAGTTCGCTCGTGGATCCTGAGCCATGGAACCTCAGTGCTGTGGGCTGGCGGGACCTGGCTGGGGCAGCGCCACACTCGGCCCCCTCGCGGGTCCCCACCCTCCTGCTCCCTTGGGGCCACTGTTGGAGACGCCGTGTCCTCTCAGCTGCGGCCCCGAGTGGGGGGTCCGCCGGCCAGCCAGCCCTCCACACTCTGCTTCGAGGTGAGGATGGGCTTGCGCTGTGCTCACGTCCTCACGCTTCTGAGGCTCTAACCCCACGACGGCGAGGGGTCGCTGCAGGAGACCCCAGCGGGACCTGAGCCCCAGGATTCGTGCTAAAGAGAGGTGACAACAGAGGGTGCCCGGAGGCTAGTGAAGGGACAGAGACACGGAACTCTGTGACAACGGGCACTGCGAAATGCCAGCTAGCAGTAGGGTGAGGCAGAGCGTGACGCTATTCGCCGACCCCGACCACAGAGCCGCGCCGTGCCCGTGACACACGGATCTGCCCCCCCCCACCCCCCAGACGCTGGAACCCGAGGCCGCCCCACCTTTAAACAGCGCGCACTCGGAACCGGCGCCTGTTCTCTGAAGTGGGGCTCGGCGTCTTCTAACACAGCTAATTGGAATAGCAGCATAAAAGGGATAAAAACGGAAACCTTCTTCTAAAATGTGGTGTTAATGTGATAATTAAACAAACTAATTAAGACTCTGTAAGGCCTCAGATTGTGAGTCCTCGTCCCAAAGACTGGAAGAGGGTGGGAGGGAGCTGAGGGCCCGATGTCCTTGTCATCCAGGTCATGTGGGGGGACTGCCAGCCCCCCCCACTGTCGTGGTTCAGTCGTCTGGGGTCCTGTCCCTTGAGGCGGCAGTGGCTGAGCCTGCTGTGTCCCTAAGCCACCTGTGGCCAGGGTCCTAAAAGGACGGCAGATTCTCTACCGCACGCTCCCGCTGTGTGATGGCAGTCTGACCTGTCGTGTCAGGAACCGCAGGTGTGACGGACAGAGAACGGGGTCTCAGTGTCTCTGTAAGGACCTGCTCACACAGCTGGGGGGCCAGTGCGCGTGTGGGGGGTGGGCCTCGGGCCGCCCCCCAGGGGGCCGGCGCAGCAGGCGAAGTCCCACCCACAGCGTCTGCGGAGGGATCTCTCTCCCTCGGGGCCACCGGCCTTTGCCCCGCTGAGGCCCTCCACTGTCTCGGCCTGTCGATGGAACTGTCCGCCCACCCCAGGCTCCCTGCGGGAACACACGCGAGAGTTTGACCAGGTGTCTGGACGCCCTTCGGCCTGTCAAGTGACACGTAGAACTGGCTGTCCCGAGGGATCAGCCTGGTTTTCAATAAAGGGCCAGATCGCGCCGAGTCCGTGTGCAGGCCGCTGTCTCGGTCACCTGCTCTCCTGTCGCAGGAGAGCGGCCACGCGGGGCGCACAGAGGCCAGCGGGCGAGGCTGTGTGCCAGTGAACCTTCGTTTACGTGGTGACGGGGGAGGCGGGTGTGGTGCTGGCGCCTCCCCCCGTGCCCTCCCCCTTCTCCCAGAGCTCTGCCGAGGGCCCCCGCCCTGAGGTCAGGAGAAGCTTCTCTCCTCCGAAGCCCCGGGACGGAGGAACGAGACTCGGTTTCTGCAGGATCTCAGCGCACCTGCCGTGGGGAGGGGCGGGCGCTGAGTGCGCCAAGACACGCCCGTCACGCTGCCTGCACGGCCGCGCTGAAGTGGCCTCAGCTCGCCGAGCCCTCTGAGAGGGCGTGGGCCCCGCCGAGAGCTGGGAGACGGTGCCCGTGGTCCTCCCGGCTCCGGGTTCCGGAACCTCCCCGCTCAGCAGCCCGGGGCCTTTCTCCCCCGCCTCCTTTCACACCTGGGGCCACAGCCTTGCTCCCTGCCCCCTGCGGACCTCTCTGGGGGACCCCTCAGCTCCCGCACCCCCACCCGAGTGGCCGCAGGCCCCCCTCAGCTGTCCCCACGGGGGTGCTGGCACTCCAGGGCCTTCCTCCTGCAGCCCCCAGGGACAATTCCGTTCAGACCTGTCACCCCAGTGTCCAGTAAATGGGATTCCGACACTCAGGGGTCACTGCCCGGGGAGCGGGGGCAAGGCCAGGGGCCCGCGAGGTTTGGGGCCTTCTGGAGGCTCAGTGGGGGGAGGGGGGGTGCTGAGCGAGGCTTCCTGGCAGCCCGGCCCTGGCCCTTTCTCCACCTCTGGGCTGGGAGCCGCGGGGGTCTCCGGATGAATTACAACCCGCCCACGAGGACGGTGGCTCTCCCTCGCCCTCTGACGGGGCCACCAGAGCCCGCCCCAGCCTTGCGATCTGTCACTGTCAGGACCTGGAGGAGACACCGCTTCCTCCAAGTCACAGGCGGCCTGGGGGCTGGGGGCTGCTTAGGATTCCGGGCCTGGCGAGCTCCAGCCGAGAAGTAGGCTGTGAGTAATGAATTATCCATGATTAATTACAATTAGCTCGGTCTCTTCCTTCCCCGGGCACTTGATCCAAATATTTACAAGGAATTCTGATCAGATGCTCACTGTCCAAATTAATGTTATTTCATCCGAAAACACAAGAGTGTTTTCATCCAAAATCAGCTGCTGTTTGGAGTCCAATCAGCATGTGATGTGACCAAACAGCAGAGGAAGGCACCGCGGTGACATTTGATGTGACCGGGCAGCAACTGAGCCCGCGGAGCTCACGGGCCTCCCCAAGTCCGGCTGCCTGCGGCCCGCCCTCTGGGGCTCAGCTGGGCAGCAGAGAGGGGCCTGTGTTACCTAGAAATCCTGGGCTGTAGGACGCGCAGGTCTGCACCCCGTGCCCCCGCCCTCCACTCCTGCAAGACGAGGGCGGAGGAGGCGTGCGCACTCACGCCCGAGGGTTCAGGACGGACTCGCAGCCACCCCCGGCCGGGACGCGGACAGCGTGGACAAAGAGACCCGAGTGAGCGTAAGAGCAGAGGGGGTCAGCCACGAGAGGGGCAGCCACGTCCTCCTGCGTGAGACGCGTCTGAGGTTTGGCGGCGGCTCCGTGGGCGGCTGGTCGGGGTCCGTGGACTCGGGACCCAGCCCCCGCAGGCTGGAGCAGAGGGATTGGCGGTGTTGCCTCGGGTCTGAGTCTCCGTGTGGGGTCCCCCGGGAGCGGCAGGGCGGAGGGGACCTCCATCCAGCTCGGCCCCCTCCGCACCCAGCATCCTCGCCGACCTCCTGCGGGCAGCCTGTGTCCTTCTCTCGAAGGGAGTGGACTCAGCACGACGCTCGGCAGGCACGTCGCCTGTGGTCTCGGGGTCAGGCCCAGCCTCCGCTGCGGCCGGGGCGTGGTCTTGCCGCTGGCTGACACCTGTCACATGTCACATGTCACCTGTCCTGCGTTTCTCCTGACGTGTGTCTTAGGGCTGATCTGTAAAAGCTAGTCCTGATCTAAAGCAATCCCACCTACTGGAGTTTGATCTGCTAGTGAGATTTTTTTTAAGATAAACCTTAAAATGAATGGATAACCATCAGGATAAGAGGCTCACCCACACCCCCATGGGCGGCGTGCGGGGCTGTGCTGGGCCGGGGGGTCAGCAGCCAGAGGCCGGCCGCTGCCTCCTTCGGCTCTTCAGGTGCACAGTCAGACCTCAGCGGGGCCCGTGGTCACAGGGAGGGACTCTGGGATTCTAAGTGTGTCAGACACGCAGAAGAGACGCCTCACGGGGGAGAGAGGAGCGTTTTCCTGTAGCCACGACCCCAGCAAACCTGTGCTCACAGAGGGTTCTAAGTCGGGTCAAAGAAACTCCGGGTTTTTCCTGGATGGGGGAGGGGGCAGGAGCAAGTGATTTCCAGGTAACGCACGCCAGGCCCCTTGCTTTTCCCGGGTGGTTCCCGTTCTCTGCACCCCCCCGGCTCATGAAGAGTCTCCTGGCAGAAGAGGAACCGGCAGACGGCCGAGGGTCCTCCCCCCAGCCGGGATGGGCACGCACGCCTGGCTCTGCTGGGCCGCCTCAGGGACTGCGCGGCCCCTGACCCCACTGCCTGGCTCCGTCCTCTGTCCGTGACGGCGCTGGTGGGCCGCAGGAAAGCCCAGCCCACGTGACCTAGAATTCCGTGGCCGCCAGACACCACGATGACAGCGGGGCCTCAGCAGCCACAGACTGAGCACCACATGCGTCTTCAGTGGGAGCTTTCACCAGGCGCCTTGGGCGTCTCAGGAGACGCAGCCCGCTGTCGTCCTGACCTCCTGCGGGTCACAGTCCCCCCCCCTCCCCGTCCTCCTTGTCCTTGACAGGCCCCCGCTGGGACGGGGCCCTCGTGCGGCACAGACCCCTCAGCGAACCCGGGGACGCCGCATTTCCGTTCGCACGCTCTTCCCGCGCAGCGGTGACCAGGGACGGGCAGTGGTCACTCGGTCTTGCGCCCGCTCCTGCCTGGGGGGCGAGGGGAGATCGGAAGGGGAGTCAGCGTCTCGTGGAGCCGGCGTGCGGCCTGGGGGAACTCTCCCAACCTGGCTTGGGCTCCACGTCCCCGTCTGCAGAGTCAGGACAAAGACGGGCTTCCCCTGTCCCTCTGGGTCCCTGTGACGGTCCATCGAGGGGACGGATGTGACACTGAAAGGGCGTGTGGCCCGAGACCCCGTGGGTGTCGGCGGGGCCAAGCGGCTCCAACTCTGGGGGACTCGGGCTTTGCATTTTGGACACCAACCGAAGCTGAGTCCCCACCTCCCACCTCGAAGCAACTGCCTTTGTAAAGCCCGACGGCCTTCCGTAAAGCTCGCCGGGGGTCTGCAGAACGCCGCCGCCTTCTTCGGGAGAGCTGGTGAAGGTGACGGCGTGGAGGTGAGGGCAGCTCCTGTGGCAGCAGGAGTGGGGAGGGAAGCGGGGCCCTTCCCACGGACAGGGAGCCCTGCCCAGGCCCCGTCTGGACGCCCAGAGTCTGAGGGTCGAGGCCCACAGGCCGGAGCCTCCCGGCCCCATTTCAGTGACTCAAGGGGCCGTTGCCGACGGAGCGTCTCACCCGCTCACGGCTGCTGAGCAGTGACTGCGCGCAGTGCCTCGGAGACGGAGAGCAGGCTGGGGGGCCACGCTTCTCTGACAGCGACCGATGGGCCGGGCTGCACGTCCCCTCACCCGCAGCACAGCCCCCGGCCGGCGAGTCCCTGGGAGCGCTGGGGCAGCGGCTCCCTCCCCGCAGGACCGTCCAGCAGACCCAGCGACGCGCCCCCCCCCAAGCCTGAGCTCTCTGCAGCCCCTCTGGGTCCCAGGTCTGCGGCTGCCATATCCCACCACCCCCCACCCTGCCTGCAGAGTGCGGGGCCCGGTCACTCACTGAGCACCCGCTGAGTGTCGGGCGCACGGCCCAGCCCGGGGCGGACACCAAGGACGAGGGCGAGGCGGTCCAAGGCAGGTCGAGTTGGGCGGGGCTCCCCGGTGAGGGAGAGCCCCGTGTGATGTCACACCCAGCCAAGGACGTCACACTCTGTCTGGACAGCGAGGGACAGGAATTGGGTGAAGAGAGCCTGCTGTTCCCCAGGAACCGTCGCCGGGAGCCCACGGGCCAGCGGTCCATCCGGCCGGAGCCTCCTCTCGGCCACGCACAGATCTCAGGGTCTGCTTCTCGTGAGCCGGCGCTGGACCGGCATGGCCGTCTGGACGTGAAGAGGAACAGCAGAACCCAGCGCAGTTTATCTGCTTCCTCGGGCGGGGTGGGGGTGGGGCATCGCACCACCCCGAGTCCTGCTGCCCGTCCGTCCCTGCTGTGGCCAGGACCTGCCCGCCCTGTCCTCTAGGTGCAGCGTCTGTCCGTCCTCCCCCCGAGTCCCGGCTGTGTCGGCCCCGGTTCTGTCGGTTCTGCCGAGAGCTTGGGTCCTTTCCCGTCGACCGCGGTCACCCGGCGGGCGGTGGCCAGACCCTCTGGTGTGCATGGCGCCCCCGCGAGGGAGTATGCCCGGCCTCCCGCGGGGCGGCCCCGTGTCACCCCTCTCATGGGGACCTGCCCTTCCACTGTGTCATTTACTTCGGATCTCAAAAAACAAATGCAGTGGAGAAGCGGTTCGCGGTGTCGCTGGCAGAGAGCGCGCTGTCTGTCGTGTCCAGACAGGCCGTCCGGCGGCTCCCGAGTTATCAGATCCTGTCTCCCGAGCGGGCGGTGGGGGCGGCAGGTGGGGACAGTGCGGACGCCGCGGGCGACCGGGGACGAGGGCTGATAAGGGTCCCCCTGGGGAGCACAATCGCTCACCGGAACGCCGCAAATGGAATTGGGAAGCCGTCCTCGGCGGGCGGTTGTCGGGGTGGGGGGAGTGGGACCCCCCACCTCGGGCCTGCCCCCCACGTGCACCCACCCTTCGTCAGAGGTCAGCTCCCCGTGCTGGGGCGAGCGGTGGCGGCCTCCCTCTGCGGTGCGGGTCCTGACCTGCAGGAAGGCAGGTGCTCACCCACGCACCCCCATCGGCCCTTGGGCAGCTGTGCCCTCGTCTCTCAGCCCCGACAGCCGGACGGCAGCCGAGAGGCAGCGATGGGGTCACAGACCTCACCTTCGTCCTCGGTGGGCTTTCCACTCATTCCATTTCCAGGTTGGTCTTGGCATCGAGACTGGGCCCTGGGGCCTTCAGCCCCGGTGTCTCGGTTCCCTGCACAGGAGCACGCGAGGGTTGGGGGGCCGGTTCAGTTCCCGGAAGCTCCAAGGGCCCAGCGGCAACTCCGGGGCTGGTGACGCCGGAGTGCCGTGGGACCGTGATTACGTGTTCTGGGGGCTACTGCGCGGGCCGTGCCATTTTTAACAGGAGACTTAGTTCCTTTCATCTTCTTACAAAGGGAGCCGTCCCCACCCCCCCAGCCTGCGCCATCATTGTCCCTGCTTGTGTCCCCCGTTTTCTGGGTCTGCGAGGCCACCGCCTCTGCTCGGTGCTGGGCCGCGCTCCACAGACCAGCGGCGCTGGCTGTGCCGGGCCGAGAAGCCGGCTGGGCAGTCCGACCTCAGCTGTGCACGGACCGGGCTCCGACGCTTCCCTCCGCAGGTCGCCTCTGCCTGTGGGTGGAGTCACAGTCTTTCCGCCAGGTTGCCGTGCACCTTCGGCCACGTTTGGTCTGCGAAGCCCCGGGCTGGCCGCCGGGTCCTTAATCCCAGTTCCTTCCTCCGACCAGGACGCGCTGAGGACGACCGACCCCCACGTTCGCAGCTGGAGCAGGGATGGCCTCCGAGCTCCCGGCGTGGCCTCCCCCCACGAAGACCCTCCCCCGGGAGCCCTTTGCCCTGAGGCGGCCCTCGGAGTTCGTGGTCCCCTGGTGGGGCACAGACAGTAGGTGCCCTGTGGATGGGGACACGATGGACACCGGGAGAGGGGTCGCTCGGAGGCCTGAGTGTCGCCTGGGAAAACCAGGGGCACCTCCTCAAGGCCGGTGACGGCCTTGGCGAGGCGCACGCCGCAGCGACAGCGGTGGCTGAGGGCAGTGGGTGCGCGTCCTGCGCCAGCCCAGTGGGCGTGCTCATCGCCTGATGTCCTGTGTCTGGCTCTCGTCTTTTACGTGCAAGACAGCAGAGGTGGGGAGACCCCCGCGGATGCTGGCATGGAGCCCCCCCACCTCGTTCCCCAGGACGCCTGCGCCCCAGAGCTGCCCCCCTCCCCGGGTCCCGAGGCCACGCCACCGCAGTGCGCCGAGCCGACCGACGTGCTGCCGCGGTCGCTGTGCCCTGTCCCCGTCCTCGCCTCACGCCGGGTGGATGCCCGTGAGGGCAGGGCCCTCGCCGCATGGGGACCAAACCACAGGGGCCGTGAGAGTAAACGCCGGGTGTTGGGTGTGATGTCGCCTCCCGGCGAGTCCTGTGGGTGCCGCGTCTCAGGGGCCCGGCAGCCGGGTCCGGCAGCGTCGGGACCGGGTCGGGGTGGGTCTCACTCCCCCATTGGTTCGCTTTTGCTCGTGGGCATCCGGGGCTGGTGAGGAATGAGAGCCGGGGCCACGGGTCTGGAGGACGGGTTTGCTCAGGGCACGGGCTCCTCAAGCGTGGCTGCGAGCCACCCCCCCGCCCCCAGCTGCTCTGGGACGTGCCCTCCCGGCCAGAGCTGGACGTGGCGCCCTCTCCTGTCGGGAACAGAACCGGGGAGGCTGTGTCCGTAAGAACCAAACTCTGTGCGGACTTAGGGTCCTGGCAGCGTGCCGCGGGTTTCCGAGAAACGCTGATGGAAGTGAGGGGCTCGTCCTGGCTTCCCAGTAACCTCGGGGCCCCCACCCGAATCAGTGGGTCTCCCGACGGCGCCAGACCTTCAGAAACGTGGTCCCATCGGGCCGGCGGCCTCCCTGGTCTCACTCGGTTCTCCGGCACTCGAGGTCTGCCCCTCAGACGCCGGGGACACGGAGGGGGCCCTTCCTTAGCGTCGTGACGGAAATCTCCCTTCCCCCGAGGCTCGGCCAGGTGCACGGCGGTCTCCCGGGAGGTCGGGAAGATCCAGGTGCAGGCGGCGAGTGACGTTGTCACGTGGAAACACGACTGTGGCCAGAGAGGGACGGGGCACACGAGACCGTGGACTGGATTTCCCCTTCAGCCCCTCAGACAGCACGGGGCCCGTCTGCAGGGTCTCCGGTCAGGGCCCCTCGAAAGCCGCGTGCCCCTGAAACGCCCCCACAGGCGGGTTCAGAGACGGCTGTCCCAGTGGGCCCAGCCACGGGGCTTGAGGGTGGCACCGGGGGACCCTCCCGAGTCCCACCCCAGGGCCGCCACAAGGAGGCTCGGAGCTCTGGCCGCAGGTAAAGCCATTTTTAGCAAGAGATTAGGACAAACCTGTTTTCTGTTAAACAAGCGAACGGTGTAATTGTTACGGATGATAATTTTTCTGACACGACAGGGCACGGCTGGAGATTAAGTAGCCTCCGTGAGCAGGCGAACCCGACCAATCCCAGGAGGACCAGCGGGAGGGGCCGCGTCGGGGGCGGGAGCGGCTGCGCATCCCGGGGCGCGCGCTGGGCTAGGGCGTTCCCGGCGCGGTCACAGGGCGGCTGTGGTGCGGAGAGGTGCCCCTGGGGGGCGCTGTGCAGGGTGGACGCTGTCCTGCCGACAGGCCGGGCCCGCTCCCTGTCCAGCTGCTGCTGAGGGAGCCAGCGCTCCCTCCTGTCTCCACCGGGACGCAGAGGAAGGGCACGCACCGCCGTGCACCTGTGTGCAGGGGGCCGTGCAGGGAACCGTGCCGGGCGGGTGCCACGCCCTCTTCCGGAAGGCGTGGTGGTGGGGACGGCGGCTTCCCGTCCTGGGGGCTCTCAGTTCTCAGCTCCTGGAACCCACGACAGTTCTGAAGGGCTTTGCGGGGGGCTGGGCGTCACTCAGGAGCCGGCAGCGAGGGAAGGAGGGCCGGTGGGTGGGCGGTGGTGACCGGAATTTGGCCAAAACTCTGGCTCTTGGCTGAGCTCAGCAAACCTGTGTCAGACACTCAGCCCCCGGTCTCTGGCGTGAAGGGCACTGTCCTTGGAGACCATGTGGATCCTGGAGGACAGTCACACGCTCTTCAACAACAGGCGAGTTCGGTGAATGCTGAGTCAGGGTTGGGGAGAGCTCAGTGGGCCCTGGCCTCCGTGGGGGATTCAGAGAGAGCTTCCTGGAGGTGGTGGCCAGGCGTGGGGGGGAGTCTAAGGACAGTTGACCAGATGAGGGCCAGAGAGAGGCCAGGGAGAGAGACCCGCAGCACAAGCGTGTGTGTGTGTGTGTGTGTGTGTGTGTGTGCGCGTCCCTGTATCTGCGTGTGCGTGTGTGTGTCCCTGTATCTGTGTGTGTGTCC